>CAUYRT010051478.1:0-58011 GCA_963574885.1 Lepilemur ruficaudatus
CAGAAAGAAATTAGCTGGACAACTGAAAATATATATAGAAAAAATTAGCCGGGCATGGTGGCGCATGCCTGTAGTCCCAGCTACTCAGGAGGCTGAGGCAGAAGGATTGCTTGAGCCCAGGAGCTTGAGGCTGCTGTGAGCGAGGCTGACGCCATGGCACTCTAGCCCTGGCAACAGAGCAAGACTATGTCTCAAAAAAAAAAAAAAAGCAGTAAATTTTGAAAACAAAATTGTAGTCCTTTTCTATGTTTTGCTGCCTCTTTTTTCAACTAGGACATCTATGGATGGCCCAACATAAGATTTGTCTGCTTTCTTAAGATTGATGTAAAGTTACTCAAGAGGCTTTTCATTTTGAGAGTATGGAGGACACTTTAAAACCAGATACAGTGAGAAACAATATCTGACACGGAATGTATGGTAAAGGTGGTTACTAGTTAAAAAAAAATTTTTTTTTAATTAATTTTTTTTTTTTGGAGACAGAGTCTCACTCTGTTGCCTGGGCTAGAGTGCCGTGGCATCAGCTTAGCTCACAGCAACCTCAAACTCCTGGGCTCAGGTGATCCTCCTGCCTCAGCTTCCCAAGTAGCTGGGACTACAGCATGCACCTACCCGGCTAATTTTTTTTTTCTATACATTTTTAGTTGGCCAATTACTTTCTTTCTATTTTTTTAGAGACAGGGTCTCTCTGTTGCTCAGGCTTGTTTCGAACTTCTGTCCTTGAGCGATCCTCCCCCCTCGGCTTCCCAGAGTGCTAGGATTACAGGGATGAGCCGCCACACCCGGCATTGGTTAAAATTTTTTTTAAAAAATTAATATGTTATGGTACTTAGTCTCAGGAATCTTCATATATAAATACCAAATATGACAAACAATGATTTTTAAATTAAGCACAAGTTTTTAACCTTCATAATTATGAAATTGGTAGTGGGGACAACTGACTGGATTTTGGTTGTGGAAAGAATGAAGAGGGGAGGTAGCATAATATTAATATGTAATTATCAAAATCCATCAACCTGTTATTAGAAGTGAGCAGCAGAGATCAAACAGGATGGCAAATGTGAAAGACCTATTGAGGAAGTGTCAGGATTGTGGAAGGTACATATAAACATGGTAGAAAAGCTTTTCTTTGCTTTTACATCTATTTTTGAACAAAAAATGGACATTAAGAGTGGCTCCTCTGAAATTTTTCTTAAATCTCACATTTGAGCTGACTTGCACTGCAGCTAATTAGAATGAATGCCTTTGGGGTTTTATTTTGTCCAATACTGCTTTGCCTTTAAATGAAATGTGCCTATACGTTTAATTAATGATATATATGATTAATCTTTTGTTTAGTAAATGTCTTGCAATTTATATGAAGAACATTATGCTTAAAAGGTAAAAGCATTTTTGGCTCACCAACATTTCCTTCTTACTTCTGAAAATTATAACATATTATTCTGGCTGTGATTTCAGCAGTCTTCTATTAGTTCACTGCTAGGAATTTTTTGCTTTCTATTTTTCATCTGAATTATTTACTCTTTGTGTTTCTTACCCTCCAGAAAAGGAGTTAGGGTAGTCAACAGCTCTTAGATATACTCAGTATATGTTAGTGATATATTCCTTTCTTTTTTAATGAAAACTTAAATGTGTTTGTGACAAATGGAGTTTGATTTTGAAATAGGATAGTATTACGTTACAGTTATACCAGTTTGAGTCAGAAAAAAAATCAAGGAGAAAGGGAAGAATAATTTTAGAAATTTTCTACAATCTGACTTTGGACTTTTTTTTTTTTTTTTGGAAAAAGTGTCTCACTCTGTTGCCTGGGCTATAGTGCAGTGGCGTCGTCATAATTCACTGCAACCTCAAACTCCTGGGCACTAGCAACCCTCCTGCCTCAGGTTCCCGAGTTGCTGGGACTACAGACGTGTACCACCACGCCCAGCTAATTTTTAAAATTTTTTGTAGAGACAAGGTCTTGATATGTTGTTGCTCAGGCTGGTCTCAAATTCCTGGCCTCAAGTGATCCTCCCACTTTGGCGTCCCAAAGGATTGGAATTACATGAATGAGGGAGCCGCTCAGTAGTTCTTTAAGCTCTCTTCAGCCTTGTCTCTTTTCCTCCTACCACCCCTTCTTTTCCTGCCCCGTCCCCCAGGTTTAAAAAAAACTACTGTCCAAGAAAATTATTTGAAGATGCCAATCTTGGTATTCATGCCCAAATGCATTTTTTCTAGGATGTTCTGCCAAACTCAGCTTTGCTTGACAAACTGGTCCCTATCTTGAGAAGAGGAGCATAAAACATTGCCAAACTCTAATTTAAACTCATTGTAGATAAACAAACCTACTGACTTAAGTAGAGTTCATTTCTCTTTTTCACTAAAATTATTGCTAGCTTTGGGGCACTGCTTGCCTGCCCCATCCCTCATCCTGCTCCAGATTTCAGCTTCCTATTGACACCTTTAAAGCATTCCTTTTCTTTCTGAAAGTCTACAAGTAAAATACTCCCAGGGAAGATAGAAAACATAGAGCTTAGGATGGGGTTTTTCTTCTACCTAAGCATGGATACTTACCTCCAGAGTGAATTACGGTACAATTCTGATGCCTTTGGAGTTATTTTTCAGTGTGGCTAAACTGTGTTTCAAGGTTTGTGAATTCCCAAGGCATATGTGTATAATTTATGTTTCTATATAAGAAACATGTTGAAAACCAAAACTTGGCCGGGCGCGGTGGCTCACACCTGTAATCCTAGCACTCTGGGAGGCCGAGGCCGGTGGATAGCTCAAGGTCAGGAGTTCAAGACCAGCCTGAGCAAGAGCGAGACCCCGTGTCTACTATAAATAGAAAAAAATTAATTGGACAACTAAAAATATATGTAAAAAATTAGCCAGGCATGGTGGCGCATGCCTGTAGTCCCAGCTACTTGGGAGGCTGAGGGAGAAGGATCGCTTGAACCCAGGAGTTTGAGGTTGCTGTGAGCTAGGCTGATGCCACAGCACTCTACAGCCCGGGCAACAGAGTGAGACTCTGTCTCAAAAAAAAAAAAAAAAAACCAAAACTTAATTACTTCTTAGGACTTTCTGAATTACATATAAAAAGTAAGGGAAATTAAAACTTGCATGTAGCAAAAACTCCCTAACATTCTAAATGTTGCTCTTTAGAAGCAGGTGACAGTTCCAACTTTAGCATTAAAATGGGGAGAATGGAACTGTGGGGGAAAATAAATGTAATATGAAGTAACTCAATTATAAGTTAATTTTAGTGTTCCATTGCAGCAACAGAAAATTAGATTATAATGTAGTTGAACAGTGTGCTCACTCAAATCTTGAAAGGACCCATATCTGTATTAGCAAAATGGATGGCCAAGGTACAAGTACCTACAAGTTATATGGTTCCAGAAGGCCCAAAAGGAGTTTCTTAATCATCTAGCATAGATTTTCCAGTAGTGCTTTATGTATGTTCTCAAAGCAAAACTCCAGTATTCAGTCTGGTATTCATTATATCTGCAGATTTTATAAAATAAGCTAATATTTTTAATTGGGCAGGAGGCCCCAAAAACCTGAAGTTATCATTGGCGTTGCCAGAAAAAGAATGAACATTCCCTTCGTTAAAAAAAAAAATACATACATATTATATATATATATATATATATAAATATTAAAATATAACACGTGATAGTGTTTTGTGTCTTGGCTTTAAATTCTGATGGCTCTTTTTGGTTCATCACTGTTCTGTGGAAAATAAAAAAAAAACAACTATTTAAAACCGCCCCCATTGTATTTCAAGTGATCAGGAAATCTGCCTGGTAGAATAAGCCTGGGGTGTTTCTAGAGCTGACTTCTAAGAGCCCCTTAAAAGCAGAGACACGAATAGTATCCCAGTTTGAAGAAATAGTGAAAAATGCATACCAACTTTTAATAAGAGATGAAATTGATAAGAATGTCAATGGTGGCAGAAATTATTCATTTCTTGATAATTTTTTAACCCAGAATGTGAAGTGGGCACTGATTTGGCACTCAGTAAATACTTAATGGATTAGTTAACCCATGGTGACAAAATTATACAATATAACAAATTTAGCCAGTCAGTACTTTAATAACTTTATCAGCTCACCTGGATTTCATAGCATAGATCCTTTAACTAGAAATAGGAATGTAATTATATAAAGAGTAGTTTTTAAAGCTGTGCACAGTACCCAGAAAGAGAGTGCTGTCTGATGTGGTTGTATTAGTTCAAGAAAGAGGCTGGAGGAAATCCAAATTTTAGAGTGGTTGATAATTGTATAGGGAAGAACGTATGGAGCTCTTGTTTAAAAAACAACCAAGCATGCTGACTTTACATGGTTTTTTAATGGACATATAGCCTGTGTCATAGGGGGAAAGTTTTGTACATTGAGCAGTGACTTGATGTTTATACATGAAGTAATGACTTGAGAAAGTATGTTCTTGACATTGGTAACAAACTGTTAATATGTGCACTGACTGGTTGCACGCTGGCAGTCATGTACTGGGACCACGTGGAAAAATGGAAATGGCATTACATTCTTGGGATGGGACCTCATCTCAATAGGTAAAAGCTTCCAAAAGGGCTACAGATTAAAAAAAAACAAGACTGATGGTGACCCTCAATGGCAACATGAAGCAGAAGAGAAAGACTGAAGCTATAGCAGAGACAAGACTGAGAATAGCAAGGACGTTTGTGAATAAGAATTTTTTTTTGGTTATGTAAGTAACAGTAACATTTGGTGTTTCATGTTAACAGGGTAAATATAATTTTTCAATACTATTGTATATTTAAGCTGTATTTGCCAAACTTATCCAGTTATAAGAATCACCTGGGACCCTTGTCAACAATAGATTCTCGAACCCCCCCGCCCCCGATCCATTTCCGTGACTAGGGAACTATATTTTTAACAAGTATTCCAGATAATTTATATTCTTAGCCAAATTTGGGAAACACTGACCTAAACCAATTCCATAAGCCTTAATGTTGACAAGTTGTCATAATTTTAAGCTAATATGTTACGTGGAATTTTCTCATGTGAGTAATAGATACTACTATATCATGTGGCAGTAGAAGTGTGTAAAATATTAGTGTTGACAAACTGTCATAATTTTAGGGTTAATAGCTTTGGATAGAATTTTCCTGTCCTGTAAAAGGTATTAGGTACCATGATGTGGAATTAAAGGCACACTCAAAACTAAGCTGCATTTGTGCCTCTGAGTAGCAGAGTGGCTGCTGTCTCTCCTTCCCCCTGCCCCCCAACTCTTTTCTGTTTCTCATGCCCCACTTTGCTCTCCTTTTTCTTTCTCCCTTTTGTTCTCTCCATTTCCTCCCAGAAAATACAACCTTGAGATACCAGAGGTTTTATCCTGAAACTTGAATTAGCTTGCTCAGTATAAAATGTAAAACCTAAAAGATGACCAGGCCTCTGGTCCCATCAGCATCACAGCTTAGTTTTCCTTTCCAAGTCCTCATTCAAGTTAACTTCGTGCGGTCCAAGCATGCAACATCTTCAACTTGGTTCTGAAGCTAGTCTCTTGATTTGTTTCAGCCGTCAACCTAAGTGTTCCTCCCACCTCACCCTCAGTAATTCCCTATCCCTAGTCATTAGGAAAGATTATTTTTTTGGTTGGTTTTGTATTATTTCTCTCTGAACAAAGCAGTTTTGAATATCTTCATTCTACCATCTTAGCACAGTGACTACAATGAAATTGAAAGATTTTTAATAAAGAGATGAAGTTAATACTCATAATGAAGGATCTTGATTTTATTTCTATTTTATGCCCTCATCTCAAAGGTGCTTTTCTAGTTTGTAGATTATCTATCTTATTAGGACATTCTTCGTCCGCTTGGTATCTGTACTTCTGTTTTGTCTTCCCTCTAGGAAGGTATATAATATACCCTTGAGGAGACTTTTCTTATCTCCGAACACTTAACAAGTGCCCTCAAGCACTGAAGTTTCTGCAGCTGTCTTTGTGCAGTTCAGGTTGTGCATAGATATTATCCAAAGGCCAGTCTGAAAGGAAATATCTTAGGAGGAAGATGCTTTTTTTCCTTTTGATGGCTATTTTCTCTTTGAATAAAAATCTTACACAGTCTTATGATATTGTAATAAAACTATACATAGTCCAGCACTGGTTAATTTGTTGCAAAATAAAGAGTCTCAAAAATATCTAAACTGACTTGTTTGCTTTATTTTTAAATAACTGGAGCTGTTTCTGTTTCTTCAAACTTTTTTGGCCTTGTTTCTTACTTGTTTGTTTTTTTAAAATGAGTCTGGCCAGTTAAAAACCAAAGATAAATCACACTGTCCTGCGTCTCTAGAAGAATTTACAACTTAACTAGGCAAGACAGAAGCATATGAAAAGTAAAGTAAGTGTATCAGACCACTATCCAGCAATGTCTGAATGGAAGAGACAATAAAATCTAAATTCCTAGTGAAGAGATAGTTGATATCTGTAAACTTATGAACACATACAATTTACTTTTCTCTCTGATGGAGGAAAAAAATGTCTGACCACCTTTATGGCATCTTCTAAGAAAGGCACAAGAATGTCTGTCTACTTATTTTTCTTGTTTGCCTCTCAGCACATTCCACTGTAACCTCTCTCGTTCTTTTGCACAGTCTCATGCTTAAGTGTTCTTTCCTCTTGAGGATCTTTGGGTTTTCATGAGGCTGTTTCTCAGAGTCCTGAGTCACACAGTCAGACAGCTGACTGGGCATAAGAGAGACTGGTATCAAATCAGAGTCAAACTCTTAGGGGACTTCTACTTTCTAGTCATTGGAAGATGGGAAGTTACGTTTGCTTAGGCTCCAGGAATCAGAGTAGTTTATCCTCCCCAACACTGTTCTTTTAAGTCTCTCCTTTCCCCTGCCTCCTTCTGCAGTGCTACCACCTTCTCCCACTCTGCTGTAAGCAGACAGTAAGGTCAGCTGACTGCCTAGATTTTACTACAGGTGAAAGAATTTTGGCACTTGGTGCGTGTACTGGCAAGATGAATCACATATCTTACCTTTAACCCTCTTACCCATGGAGAAGCACGTACGTGCCTACAACTTTAACTGTATACCAGACCTATTTTCTTGGCCTTCTTCTTTAAGATTGAAGTTCTTCATACTTCAGGGCCTTGCTGCCACCATTAGACCATCATCTGCCCATTTGGATTTCTGGAAAGAGTAAGGGCTCTTCTTCTTAAAAAGCTCCCCATTCTTTTCATCCTTCTCCTCTCCTGCCCCCTGTTTCACCAATTTTATTGAAACTACTCTTTCAGAAACAATCTTCCTAACCTGTCCAGGCTCTCCTGAACTCTGCCTATGGACACAGCATATTATTCCTGCTTTCTCCTTCTATCTCTTGCCACAAGGCCTACAAGGAAGTTGATCTTCTATTTCTTTAACTTGACTTAGTCACAAGCTTCTGCCCCACCATCCATTTCTTTGGGAAATAAGGTTCTAAAAATGGGCCCCCATCCTGTTTTCCCCTTGGAAGTTCCATTCATGAATTCACAGAGCACATTGCATATCATCAGTAATCGTTAACTATCTTATCACATTCAACAGGTATAAATTTGTACAGTTGCATTTAATCAGACCTTTGCTGTCTTATTTGGGGACTGGCCCTCAAGTCTAGCTTGCTTTGGGGGAGTGTGCCAGAGGCTCATATCTGTCTTAATAATTCAAGACTGGACTTAGACATAAATGTGCACTAACTAGCATATTTTCGGTTTTTAAATGGAAACTATTTTGCTAGACCATGCAAATCAATGGGCCAGGCTGTTACAAGGCTTTGCAGAGATCAAGTTTGGTGTCTCTGCAACTGTTGTGTTTGACCGGAGAGACTGCTCTAGCTGTGAGTGGCAACATGGATATGTGACAGTTCTTGCTTAGGCCTCTACTACTTTTCACTAGTTCAGGATTTGCTGGGTTTTTGTCTGGTTAAAACTTGATAATAGTAAAATTTATAGCAGAATACTGGTCCAGAATAATGTCTAATCGATGTTCACTTATTAAACTCACTTTCTTTACTTTCATTTCAGATTTGTCCAATATGTGCAGCATTACCTGGAGGCGATCCTAATCATGTCACAGATGACTTTGCAGCTCATCTTACACTTGAACACAGAGCCCCTAGAGATTTAATATCCTTTTAAGTGGCAACAAGGGAAAGAGTTGTTTGTAACATTTGTCATTTTGATTATTTTTTAAGGATAATATCCCCAAAGAGAGAGAAACTAATCTCCAAATTATTTTTATTTATTTGACCTTTGCCTAAGAGTGACTCAGTGTTGAATTGCAGTTTCTTATTTCTCTTTTTATATTCTATGACTTATATGAACCATGTTCTTTAGGTGAAAGTTGACTTGCCCATCATCTTTAGTTCATTACAATCAGATTTTTTTTAAGACAATTTGACCAGTTTATAAATCTTCTAGGAGGGTATTTTCTTATCAAATAGGAGGATATCAATCCAAATTAAAATATAATTAGTTAAATATAAAGAGGCTTTATTTGCTTTCCCTTGTTCCTCTGCTGCCTTCCTCTGCTCTGGGTGTGGTATGGTAGGCTGGTGGGGTGGGCGTGCATGTTGGGGTTCCTCTCCCTCTTGGGTCCCCTTCTCCAGAGAGAGCAGTCCCTGCCAGGTCTCTGAGTGGGATAGCATACAGTCAGGTCTAGCTCGAAATTCCTTTCCTGCTTTCATTTCTGCATCCCTTTCCTTATCTCTCAGCAGTTGTTGGCAATGTTTGCTGAGATCACTGGCCTACCAGAGCAGTTAATTTTATAGACTCGGTGCTTCTGATTTCAGGTTATGAATTGTTTTTCTAAAACTACCACCTGTTAACTTAGAGTTTTGTTCTCATGTAAAAGTTTCCATATTTATTGCAATTTTAAGCAACTCAGGAGCTAATCAGAACGTTTCTCTCTACCCAACTTCATCTGGTTCCTTTGATTGCCTCCTGGCAATCATAATCCAAACTTAGACTTGTTGAAGAAGAAATGGGTGGTTTTCTTGTTCTGCAGCTTCCATCCCTTGCTCACAGTTACTAATTTTCGAATTGAACTTATGGCCATTTATATTTAGGGAAAGGTAAGTGGAAACTAATAGATAAGGAAAGGGAACCAACCTGAGAAATTGAGCCAGTCTGGGGGTTGTATCCAGTCAGCAGAGGAGACCACTCTTCCTCTTGCCCTGTGTGTAGGGGATGCTGAGAGCAACATGAAGAAAACAGTGTTTTGTTTTGTTTTGTTTTGTTTTGTTTTTTGTTTTGTTTAAGCCTTTGTGTCTCCTCTCTTCCCTTCCCCTCCCGTCTCCCTTTCCTCTCCTCTCCTCTCTCTTCTCCTCTCCTCTCTCCTCCCTCTCCCTCTCCCCCTCCTTTCTCCTCTCCTATCTCTTTCTTTCTCTCTCTCTCTGTCTCAAGTTGCTTTATATTTGAGAGTCTTTTTTAGGGTTAATAACCCTCATAGATAAGGTTGGGACATTTGCATTCAAAATTATTTTAAAATGCTTACAATTTAGGAAATCTGTATGTCTCTCTAGCAAGTGCTCAAGTGGTTTTTTTCCCTTCCTGTGAAATACTTTGGTCCTTAACTTTTGAGTTATGATGAATCGAGTGGTGTTCGACATGTACGTAGAATGTTTCACCCTGGCCGGGGATTAGGAGGTCCTCGTGCTCGTAGATCAAACATGCACTTTACTAGCAGTTCTACTGGTGGACTTTCTTCTTCTCAGAGTTCATATTCTCCAAGCAATAGGGAAGCCATGGATCCTATAGCTGGTAAGTTAGTTTCACATTAATAAAGGAAATGGAGGGTCAGGGAGAGCTCTTTGTAAAATTTTTTGTGGGGTTTGTATTCTTAGTCTTACCTCTCTGATCACATGCTTGTGCTCCTTCACAAAATTCCCAAATATTTTATAAAGATAAAATATTCTTGAAAACAGAACATAAAGTAGTCCATGTTGTTCCTGCATTTCTTTAAGTCCAGTAGTCCCCCCTCCTTATTCAAGATTTCACTTTCCCTGGTTTCGGTTACCTGCAGTCAACTACAGTCCAAAAATAGGTGAGTAGTGCAGTACAATAAGACACTTAGGGAGAGAGAGACACCATATTCACATCACTTTTCTCGTGGTGTATTGTTATAGTTGTTCTATTTTATTGTTGTTAATCTCTTTGCCTAATTTATAAATTAAACTTTATCATAGGTCTGTAAGTGTAGGGAAAACATAGTGTATATTGGGTTTGGTACTGTCCACAGTTTCAGCTGTTCACTGGGAGTCTTGGAATGTATCCCGTGTGAATAAGGGGGGACTACTGTACTTACGGGCAGAAGATAATAAGTGGTTTATGTTGTATTTTGTGGCCTCCATTGAAGCCTAGGAAAACTATAAAAGATTTCAGAATTGGAAAACCTCTAAAATTCCATGGGTAAACCTCCACAAGTACACAGGTAAAAAAGATAATTGACAAGACTAAAGAATTAAGCTCTTCTCATGGAAGAAAGTAAAGTAGAAATTATTCTGTCTTTGCCTTGATTTGAGAACTATATTGTTGTGGAACATACACTACAGTTTTTAATAGCTTGGGAAAATCTTACCGGGGGAAAAAAAAACAGCATTGAACCTGTAGCTCATGGCCAAGTCACTGAATCTAGTGCAGGACAAACCTAAGAAGCCGGAAGCAGAGCATAGGATCAAAATAAAATGTCAGGTGGAACTCAGGGACTCACACTTGTAATCCTTAGCACTCTGGGCGGCTGAGGTGGCACGATCACTTAAGGTTGGAAATCTGAGACCAGCCTGAGCAAGAGCGAGACCCCGTCTCTACAAAAAAATACAAAAATTAGCCAGGTGTGGTGGTGTGTGCTTGTAGTCCCAGCTACTTGAGAGGCTGAGGCAGGAGAATCACTTGAGGCCAGGAGTTTGAGCTTGCAGTGAGCTATGATGACACCGCTGCACTCCAGCCAGAGTAACAGAACAAGACTCTGTCTCAAAAAAAAAAGTCAGAAATCACTGTAGCCTGAGAATCTGCAAGACACACCAAGCAGACAAAAGTTAAGACTCTGGGGAGTTTAAAGCAACAGTTTTGAAATGTGTCTATATGGCGGAATGTGTACCTGGAAACCATGCAGTACAGGGCAGAACACCTGAAATACTGATAAGTGTAAATCTGTGCTAGAAACTCATAACAGTTTAACTCATAAAATGTTCTTAAAAATGTAAGATACACAGTATAAAATCTTAATTCCAAATGTGCTTTGGCCATTTGGATGTGTAACAACAAAAATAAGCTCAATAAACTGAGTTTTGGGGATTTTTAAAAATATTTCTTTATCCAAAGGGAATATTTATGTCCTATTTTTGGTAGCAAGCTCTAAAAAGTTAAAGTAATTTCTGGGAACAACATTCAAATTGAGAAATTCTCTTCATTACTTTGATTTTTTTCTATCAATGAAAATTAGTTTATTTTAGTGATGGACTGCATATTCCATGAGAGAGTGGTATAAGAACCGCTGGAATAAAACAACAGTGAGCAGGAGAACAGAAGTTTACCCTGTTAATGAGCGTTTTTGGGGGGGCAGGATTTGTTGTTGGGGTGTTTTGTTTTGTTTTTGAGATGGCGTCTTCCTGTCACCCAGGCTAGAGTGCAGTGGCATGATCATAGATCCCTGTAACCTCCAACTCCTGAGCTCAGGATCCTCTCACCTCAGCCTCCCAAATAGTTGGGTCTACAAGTATACACCACCACACCCAGCTAATTTTTTTGTTTTTTGTAAAGACAGATCTTGCTATGTTGCTCAGGCTGGTCTTGAACTCCTGGCCTCAAACAGTCCTCCCACCTTAGCCTCTCAGAGTGCTAGGATTACAGGCATGCACCACTGCACCCAGCCATGATAAAGAGTGGTTTGCTGGCCTGTGAACATCTGCCAGGCACGTCAATTCCCTGTAAACTAGGTAGACCCTCCACATGAGAGGAAATAATTACTGCACCTTACTTAGATAAAGACTCAAGGCCAAAGTTTATATCTCTGTTGATGAATACAACCTTATTGACACAAGACAGTCTGGATCATAACAGGCCACTAAATAGGTTGTACAGTCAGGTGTCCCAGGAGCCAACCGGCCTCACCGAGCACTGCTAGTGGTACTCGCTGAAGTGATACTCTGAAACAACAGTACCAGCAATACCAGAGAGAAGGCAGAAGCAAGTGTGCAAGGACCACAATTAGAAATGATCCAGGCCTCCTGGATTTAATCCTAACCATTCATTTCAGTCATTTAATAAATGTTTGAATTCCTGCTATATGTCAAGCCCTGTTCTAAGAGCTGGGAGTATATTACACAGAGTAGACCTGATCCCTGCTTCCATGGAACTCATATTGAGAAGACTAATATGATTGGACCCATAGATGAACCACTTTAATACATTAACTACTGAGAGAAAGTATAACTAAATTAGTCTATTCAAATAATTTTGAAAACAATCTCTGTTAAGTTTTGCTTAAAGCAAAAATAATTGTGTCCACATACAATAATTAATATTCATGTGCATGTGCATTACATGTGCACAGTAACTCCTGCCTCTAGGAGGCATTCTAAAAGGTATTGAACTCTTAGCGGAAACTGTATGTTGCTATGGGTACCTACCGTTCATGACGCTTTTTCTTCCGGTAAAAGAATGATCCTGTAGCATTTTGTTTTCCTCAGCATTAAGAGACATTAATTACCTTCATTTCCATTGGCAGAGCTTTTATCTCAGTTATCAGGAGTGAGACGTTCTGCAGGAGGACAGCTTAATTCTTCTGGCCCTTCCGCTTCTCAGTTACAACAGCTGCAGATGCAGCTGCAGCTAGAACGGCAGCATGCCCAGGCAGCACGGCAACAACTGGAGACAGCACGCAACGCAAGCCGGCGTACTAACACAAGCAGTGTCACCACTACAATCACACAATCCACAGCAACAACCAACACAGCTAATACAGAAAGCAGTCAGCAAACTCTCCAGAATTCCCAGTTTCTTTTAACGAGGTAGCTTGTTTATTATTGTAATTTTGTTTGAGAAGTAATGTTTTATTGGCCCTATGTAGGCTGAAATAATTTTTCTCTTTTGTGCATATATATTTCCTTAAAACTCTGCATTTGATCAAACTATTAAGACTCAGGTCTCTGATAAAAACTGCATATTCAGTATTTCCCCAAGAATATGAAAAATAATTTAGGTAAATGAAGAATGCTGGTCTTCTTGTTCTCAAGGTATATATCATCATCTAAAATGAATTTCTTTTCCCATACTACCATAAAACTTAAACACGTCATTATATATATGGGTCATATTAGGTGCATGTATTATCCTAATTTTTACTGCCAACTTCACTCTGCTGTGCAATATTAAAAGGCACAAAGAAGACTTCATAATACAATGGTTTTCAAATACAGTGGTTTTCTCCTAAGAATTTCTAAAGAAGCTGGACTTAAATTCATAGGATTGGCACACAGAAGAAGCTGTTTAAAAACGTGGTTTACCGTGGTGTAAATAATATTTAGTACACACAGTAATGGATGTGTGTACTCCATTGGATGGACTAGAGTTCTTACTTGCTTCTAAAAGTACTGTAAGCAACTGAATATATTCTTCTGCCAAAACTTCATAGGCATTTTATGTGACTTTTAAGAGTATAAAGAATTTTTAAAAGAGTAACCAATGGTGAGTAGACACATAGGCTAAATAGATAATGAACTTGGACTAATTTGGGCTTTTAATGGAACAGAGAGGAATATAAAGTAAGAACTGTAAAATGAAGAAAATTAGTGTAATATATCATTATCTCCGAAATGCAGTATGTATGACAATTTATTAGGATGTTAAAATATTATAATTTCTGTTTATATTTCTTTGATCTAATACTTTTTAATATCTTTTAGTACAGTGGTACATGTGTATAGTTGCAAATAACATATCGTGAGTGCAGAATGAAAAATGTTTGAGGATGCTTGGTCTAAATGCCCAGCTTTGCCACTTACTAGTTTTGGACCTAAGGCAAGTCATTACACTTCTCTAGACCTCAGTTTTATCATCAATATCTCAGGAGTTTTGCCTTATTAGAGAATTGTTTTGAGGATTAAATGGAATACTGGAATGTATATGGTCTAGCTCAGTATCCGGCATATGGTAAAGGCCCAATTAATGGTGCCCATTATTACCATTTGTTATGGATCTAAGGAAGAAGTTTGAAGTGGGGAATCTACCTTTCAATTATCTCTGCAAGGTCAGTAACTGTGCCTTGTTATTACCAAAAAATTTTGCTTTAACATAAAGAAATCACAGAGCCACCAGATTGATCTACCTGCTGCCATGTAGCCTTATCTGTAGGGACTGACCAACAGCAGGCCTGTAACTTTGCAAGAGCTAGGCACTTGACTCAAAAAAGGAGATCAACTAATGTGCGTATCTGCTAAGATGTTCACAGAACTATGTGGAATATCTTGCCAGTGTCTTTTGGAAAAGATGTCTTCCTACCCTTGCCATATTCTTTGTTCATTTATTTATTTTTATTTTGTTCCCCAAACTATTCAGTGGGCTTGACCTGTGTTTTTTCTGTACACTTCCTCTATACACTAGACACCCAGCTCCCAGGGCATGGTGTAGGTGGCCTCTGACTGCTCTCCTTGGATCCTGGTTATAGCTTCTTGAAGGACCCCTTCTGTCATCTGATACTGTACAGTGCATAGTACCTTGCCATTTGCAGACCACTTTCCACATCTTTTGCTGTATCATTTAGTCATACTCATATGATTTATCTAAGGCAATATTTCCCAAAAAATAGCCTCTGCAACTTTATATATTAAAAGGAATATGTGTAATTATACTCTCCCCCCCCCCACCCTCATGAATAAGGCTGGGGAAAACGGAGTAAAAAAAATAGTTTATTTAAAGTGTCTAGGTCTTTTGAAAATGGAGCCGGCTCATTTTTGCTAACCACAATTTGAAGAACCTCACAAGCTTTGCAGTTCCTTTTAGATCCCAGTGAAGTTTGGCCCACCAAGAAATCAAGTCCTAGTACCAGATTTTATCTGTCTTTGAGGAATGAGGTGTTTTGTCAGTTATTTCTCTGAAAATCAAAACAATAATATTGGAATTGCATGCTCTCCAAAGGGCCAGAGGCCTTCACCTATGTGTTTCCAGTTTGCCTCGTTACTATGTAGGTCGTCTTCTATACACCCTTTATGTTTCTGTAATAAGTTTGACTTCTAGTTTTGTTTTTTTTTTTTCTTTACCAAAGGCTTTTCCCAAAGCTAAGAATATGGAATGTACTTCGGTTCTTAACATTTTTATCATTTTGGAATGAGAATACGTGGCCTACTGCTTCATCTCCTGTTGCATTAGATTATTAATTTGGTTTTAACTATAAATGTAATCAGTCATTTCCTTTCAACATGGCTTTAATGGCTTTTATTTAATTACCTTCCAGATATTTTTGTTTTCTTTAAGTTTTGAAATTTAGATTTTTTGTTTTCTGAGCCTCAGATGTAATCATTGAGTGATTTTGAACTTAACAGCTATGAGATTTTGAACAAGTTACTGAACCTCTGCTTCAGTTTCCTCTACTTGTAAAATGCTGATGATAATAGTACCCAATTCATAGAGGTTAAAAAAGCTAATGTGTACAAAAAGCACTTAGAGCCTGATCCACAGTATTGTCCGTGATGACTTGGGACGCCCCTCTGCCTTGCAGCATTGGTAGGACAGCAGGGAGCAGGTGCTGGTCAGTAGGGAAGCACAGGGTAGATCTGTCTCTGGGCGTGGATACCCAGAAGCATGAGTGTCTGCTGGGCCTCCTCTCACTGTCCCCATCTTCTCCTATTGTGTTATACTTTTCCTGACCCCCGTGCTCCTGCTGTTTTCCCTTTCCGTCCTTGCCACTAAAAGTGTAGAAAAATAAAATCACTATTGAAACTAAGCAAAATTTTGCATAGTTTTTTGTTGGAGATTGACATTTTTAAGTCATTTAACAAGTTTAGTAACAAGTAGTCGCGCGCGCCCTCTCTAGCTTCTGGACATACCTTCAATTCCAGGAAGAATTTGATAGAGAAAAGTTAGAAGAAATTTTAGGATTTTCCTCTGAATGTTTTGGTCACTACAGATTTTGTTTTTGTGAACAGAGTTGCTATACTCTAAATCTTTTGACTCATCCACAGGAGACATTCCAGTTATAGAAATAACGACTTTTCCAAATACCTACTCTGTTAGAAATATTGTTTTCCTCAGAAAAATTTTCACCCAGTCTTCTCTGGAAAGTGTGGGAGAAGTCCTAAATGTTTTCTTTTCTCATTGAATCTAATTAAAGCATAGATTTGCACCTCAGGCTGACAGTATTGCTACAAGTGTGGGGAATTCATCTCAACATAATTAAGGTGATAAATTAGAGCAAGGTGTTTCAGCGTTAGGTCTCAGATTCTGAGTTTTGCTACACATAAAGCTTGCAGAGGGGCGAACACTATAGAAATTGGCTATGCAATCATTTTTTACTTTTTACCAATAAAGTCTTTTCTTTTTCACTTACACAGGTTGAATGATCCTAAAATGTCTGAAACAGAGCGCCAGTCCATGGAAAGCGAGCGTGCAGACCGCAGCCTGTTTGTCCAGGAGCTCCTTCTGTCCACTTTAGTGCGCGAAGAGAGCTCGTCCTCAGACGAGGATGAACGGGGGGAGATGGCAGATTTTGGTGCTATGGGCTGTGTAGATATTATGCCTTTAGATGTTGCTTTAGAAAACCTAAATTTAAAAGAGAGTAATAAAGGAAATGAGCCTCCACCACCTCCTCTTTGATGACATCCCAATTCGCAGACAATGTCCTCTGTGCTGTATTTGCCAATGAAAGTGGACAACAACTATCTTGGGTTTGTTTGGTGATTGTAATTTCAGGTCTGTCACTCTTGTTACATTGTGTACATTCAAAAGGAAGAGAGAAAATATATATGATAATCATTTCCACTTAACTAATTTTTACTTCTAGCAGGTAAATGTAGGTAGCAGTGCAGGGGTGATCTCTGCTTCCTGTACCTTGACATGCAAAAGGCTCTCCTAATACTCCACATTCAAACTGAAGAGGAAAATTGAAATCTCTAATGAAGCTGCTGTGTGTATTTATGAATATTAATGAATAAAAACTGCTTGGATGGTTTACCTTAACTACTGCATGAGGTTTTTTGCAGCGTGCATGAGTTTTAGTGACCTTGTTATTTAAAAAAATTAAATACAAGGAGTAAAACTTAAAAAACAAAGCCCAAAGCTTTCCCAAACATTATTCAATGGTTACAGGACAAAGTAGCTTTTGAATAATGTCTGCCTGAATCACCTTTCTTTGTGTGCCTCCTACGCACAAAGCCAGCTCTGCAGTGGAATCTGGGGGTTGTAGCCGGGTTGGCACTCCGCCCTTTGTGACTGTCCTGTCACCCTGTTAGTCATCTTGCCCGTGTGGAGCTCAGCCTGTCTTTTTAACTCATCTATAGAAGACACACCAGTACAGCTACTGTTGGAATCTGCTGCAGGGGCGTTTGTGTGCCCTAAAAACAAATCCTGTTTATGTTTGTTTAAAGTTTTTACTTTTTGTGGTTGTTTAAATTTTTTTCAATTGTTAAATATGTTTTATTCAGGTGTAGATGAATTTCATTTATTCACTGTTCAACAGAGTTAACCTGAATTATGTTGTCTTTGTTTTTAAAAATCTCACATTCTCAATCATATTTTGCATTATTTATGTATTTGCTTTGTAGTTTGCTGAGACAGATCAGTATCAGGGGAGCTTTGAGGATTTGCCTTCCCAGATTTTGTCAATATATTACAACCAAATTCTTAATGCTAACTTTAGCACCTTTTATTTATTGGGTTTTTTTCTGGCATAAAAAGTAAAGCCTTTTAATTGAATCATGCCACCTATATGCCTATATTATTAATTGTACGTGTAAAAAAAAATGTACAGCCTTTTTTGGGTTTGTTTTGGGGTTTGCAAGGGCCGGGTTATTTTTTATTTCCTGTTTCAGTGCATAGACTTTCGCAATAGCTCCAAGGCAGGGACAGCGGGTTTGGGGGCTGGGGGGACAGTTTTTGGAATGTAAATTTAGGACTTTTAAAAAAGGTGCGCACAGCTTCTGATAAATTTATAACTAGACTTAACCTAATCATGTCTCGTTCCAGTTCTCTTTCCTCTGAGCCCTTTTCTCAGTCTCCTCTCTTTCTCCTGTCCTCCTTTTCCTCTCCTGTCTGTGTTTCTCCGTTTCTTCAACACAAGCATACAGACTTGAACACCCCTCCGGTGTTCTTCCGAGAACTGTGAAGTCCATGTTCATCCAAATGTAACCAAAAAAGAAGTCACCCTACATGTCTGAAAAACTGTTGCTTCTCCTCTGAAACTTCAGACTCCAACGATATCCAAATATGATAGCTTTGTTTTCTTTAGTTTCTGTAATAGAAAATGTTTTAAGGGAAAATTTTACACCAGGCTTCTGGTTATACTAGAAGTCAAGTCCAGTAAGGATTTTCTTTTTTTCAATTGGTTGTTGAGAAGTTTCAAAAACCAGTTTTCAAGCTGTGGTCTTTTCAAACACATCTTCTGCACATAAGTCACACATTTCAATAAAGCATTTTCAAGACTGTTGACCACTTGAATTTCTTTGGTGTTGGTGAATTAGACTAATCATTACTCAGAGATTTTATATCTCTAATCCATTTTTTTATTTTTGTGCTAAACATGGAAATCCTGGTTTTGTGTGAATGCATTACTTTGGATGTGAGAAGTAGAAATTGCCAATTAATATGCTTTCCCTTTTCTGCACAAATTCCAAGAAAATGTAAGACCCTTCATTTTTTAACATGGTTTTAGGGAACAACTGTAAGTCCATTCAGGGCAGTTTAATTTAGATGATCGATTTAACACTTCAAAAGACCCGAAGGTTCATAAGATTCCATCTCATGTAGAATACTGTATATGAATTATTTTTTACAAGATATTTTACAAATACCTCACCTCATCCTGTATGTAATCAATACTGTATTATTTTAGGGTAGAAAGACACAGAATATCAATATAAAATATATTTAAGCCCTTCAAATTCTTGTGTCCTTTTTCTTTAGTTTCTGAATCAACATCTTATTATTGGATGTACTACTGAATAAAACTAAGTTTCGAAGACTTGGATGGAGAGGAGACAAAATCGAAATATACCATTTATTTTGGCTACTGCTTCAAATTTCTAAGGACCATATCCTGAATTTTGAGAGGTTTTTGTTTTGTTGAGTTGTGAGTCTGTAGGATATAAGTTTGTAAATGTTCTACAGTGTGTGTCTTTGCTTCCTGTTTGAAAATAATTTGTGTTTTTCCACTCAGGGTACTCTGAAAGGAGTTTAATTTCTTGACTCATAAAGAGCCAAAAAAATTTACAGTGAAGAATAAGACCTACAGAAAATGTTTAAAACTATATTTGTTTTCATTTTGTATGTAATTTATGGAATGGAATATGCAGTGTGTTTAAGATTCCCAAAGTAACTTCTGTTAAACTATGATCGTTAGAATAATATCCTTGGGCATCACTGTCCT
The DNA here is from genome assembly GCA_963574885.1 of Lepilemur ruficaudatus. NCBI lineage: Eukaryota > Metazoa > Chordata > Mammalia > Primates > Lepilemuridae > Lepilemur > Lepilemur ruficaudatus. The sequence goes on from CAUYRT010051478.1 coordinate 19,569, forward strand.
GGGTATTTAATCACAGAAAATAATGGAATTTAGAACTTGAGATAGTTGAATCTGCCTCATGACTTCCTCCGATCATTTTTCATTCATTTACTTTCCTAAACTTTTTCAACTCTTTGAACAAGTAGAAATAGCTGTGCTTTCTTTCATCGCCGCAATCATAAGATATACTTTCTATGGTTGGCTACAGTGAAATCTTCGTATTTGTTTTGCATTTAGGTCACATTGTTTTGTTTAAAAACTTCACGAAATTAGAACCTAGGTTTGCTACTAACAAAATAGTGGATTCTTCATTTATAATTAGACTCAGGTAAAATAAGAGGAAGCTCCTCTCCCTGTGGCTCCTAGAGAAATGAAGTTTAGGATGGCGGTTACATTATTAGGAATAACAAGGAACAGAAAAGTCTATGTCATTATCTCCTCCCACCTTTTCCCCCCTCAATATTTGAAATGTCAGTAGTATACTAACATTTTCAAAGGTTACCAAGCCTGTTGTATTTTTTCTGATCTGTGGGCCACAATTAAAAATAAAAGACAGGTACTAGGTCCAGAGTTCTCTCGATCGGTCAAAGCTTTAGTTCCCAGAACAAAGCTGGGTCCCTCACAGCAGATACTCCACTTCCTTCATATATTTTACTCCATGGCTCTTGGGATAGGCACAAACTTCAGTAGTTCATAGCTCTGTTTAAGGACAAACAAGAGTAGGGTGGGGGTGTAGAGGAGAACACTATGGAGAGGGTAGGGTAGGAGGTGGCTGGAAAAAAAGGTCTTCCGAATGGGATCTCTGCTACTCAAAGTGTTCAGCACAAAAAGAATTAAGTCCACTTAATTCTTTTAAGTTGGTGGAGTCTGATATGGTTATCAGAGCCTTGTGATAACAGGCACTTGTAGAAATCTATCCAAGCGTGATGGAGTGGGTGCTGGAAGTTGTTTAGCAAACGTATCAGTTTTGTAGAGAAAAGGCCCACAGCAATGTTTGGTATATGTATATGAGATATCAATTGTATTAATTATTTGCATGCACAGTTTCAGGGGCACATGCAACATTGATTTCATGTGCAGAAAAAATTAAACACTAGGTATGAAATTTTCCCAGAGTTATATGCAAAAGTTGATGTTAATGCTGGCAAAAGGTAGTGGTTGTCTGTGCTATTTCTTTTAAAACTAGACAGTTTAAAAGAGTTCCCTCCTTGAGATTGGTGGGGTGAAGGGAATGTGTGAGCCATCTCAATAGTAACTGAAGCCCTGTGTCCAGTTTGGAGAGAGGTTAGGATTGGAATGCAAGATAGAGGAGCAGTTTGCAGACCTTCAGGTTGTGACAATGTTGTGAAATTTTGTGGCATTAAACATGACCGTATCTGAATCAGTCATCACAGTATTCCTAAGCCAAATTCACGTAACTTTTGTTTTTCAGAATAGTATAAAAGTCTAATTGCATGTGCCAATCAACTTCAGCCATGCTTAAGCAATGTTTGCTTCTCATAACTCTTGGTTCCTCTAGTTTTTCAGCCCATCTCTGTCAGTGTTCTGTCAATACATGAGCTGGAAGAGTTCTTTCTTTAAGGAACCCTGCAGCAGACCTCATATATGATGTGACATTTGTTGCCACTTCCTCAGCTTGGTTAGCAGATTCAGGTTTTTGAAAGATGATTCATCTCAAAGAAGTCGATCCTGAACCTCAAATCCACATCACATTTTATGCAGTTGCTATAGGGAGGGTAGTGCCTTAGGTTCCTCAAATTACAAAGGAGGATGCTCCTCTCAGGTCCTCAGGTTTTATAAAGTCACTTGAGCTTTACAGTAACTAGTAAAAAGAGATCATTCAGTTAAAAAGAACACTTAAGTCTGATTTTGTGCTCCTGATAATTTTACTTGCCATGTAGACAAGACAATGCCACAGACATTGTTGAGTGTTGCACATGCCTGATTTGAAAACCCTTATGAGCTGTGTGTACAGTCTGGGGCTTCTGTCCATGAACCTAAACAATGGCTTTTCTCTTCAAAGGGGTCTTTGCTGATCGTTACTGACCACCAGGATCCTAGTCTGGACTGTGCCCTTAGAAGACAGTGGATGTGGCCTACGGGATATTGGCTCCTCTGTTTACATAAACCACCATCATTGTCCCTGTTCTCTCTCATTCATACATACTTTTTGAGTTCCCAGTAGGTACAGAGCTTTGGTCTAAGCATTATTTACTACCTGCAATTTTTATAGACCTCCCCTGTAAGGGAATTTCCTGAAAGCGCCTTTCTCACACAATTGGACTGCTTGCAAAAGTCACCAAGTCTGTTGACTTTGGTAGAGCAAGAGACCAATCTGATCTGGTGAGTGAGCTACTCCTTTAAGTGTACCAAATTAGAACGAGAGTGTTTGGAATTCTGCCTCACACGAAAGAGATCAGTACTCATTTAATAGTGAAGCTGGCACAAAAGCATTTGGTACATCCTATTCTGTAAGCTGGATGGAGTCCTAGTTTGCTCTCTTTTTAGATGTTCTGACCACACCCTGTATATAAGGTTTACTTGAGGTAGATACATATTACTGAAGTAAGATTCTATAATACTCCCACATTGGCAAGTGGGCTGGACCAGCTAAGCAGCCAGCCTCAGCCACTGCCCCTAGGGACTGAGGGAGATTATTCCCTAGTCGTGTAAGGTATTCTGGCCAGTCTTTTTTTTTTTTTTTTTTTTTTTTTTTGAGACAGAGTCTTGCTGTGTCACCGGGGGCTACAGTGCCATGGCATCAGCCTAGCTCACAACAAGTTCAAACTCCTGGGCTCAAGTGATCCTCCTGCCTCAGCCTCCTGAGTAAGTGGGACTACAGGCATGGACCACCATGCCCAGCTAATTTTTTCTATTTTTAGTTGTTTGGCTAATTTCTATTTTTTTTAGTAGAGACGGGGATCTCGTGTTTGCTCAGGCTGGTCTCGAACTCCTGAGCTCAAGCAATCCTCCCACCTTGGCCTCCCAAAGTGCTAGGATTACAGGCGTGAGCCACCATGCCCAGCCTCTGGCCAGTCTTGAATGCATTTAATTTTGCCTGTGAGAGCTTCTCAGGACAATTAACAGGATACTAGTTTCACGAATAAGCCCATTTTTATATGCAATATGCTAATTAGCAAAGTGTCTGTGAAATTGCAGAAGAGTTTGTAGCCACGTCTGGAACGGAGCGTGGCCCAGTCAGATGGCAGCCACCATGAGTGCTCATTACGATTAAAACTTACCTTGGCAAATAACACGCTGACGATCCAGTAGTATTTTTTAATAAATTACATATCATACATCATAGCAGGCTCCCAGACTAATTTACATTGAACCCTTTATATAGATTGTCTTTTATGTGTATCATCACCTGCCCACCCAGCTTATCTGTGTTTTCTGATTTGAATATATTCTTGGGCACATTATAAATAAACTTTATACATATCCCTTTCCATTTCATCCACTGCAGTAGTGGAGCTTGACTTCAGAGGCTGTGTTATATCATCTGGAGATAGAAGTAACGTTCACAACAGACTTAGTCACCTGTGGCACTGGTGTCTAGCTGTTCTGCAGGGAATTGCTGTAGTTTTAAATGCCCTGTGAATACTTTATTTCTTTTGTCCCTCTCTTGCTTCCTCTCCTATTTCCTTCTGTTGTGCACACACATGTGTGTGTTGTGGTTCATTAATGCTACTGGTGACATCTGCAGTTTTATCTCCATTTGCTTGCAGAATTTTCAGGAATACCCAGGTTACCCTAACACCCATTGCTGGTGTCCGAGCCTGGGGGGTCACAGTGTGGCCTCTGCCCTCAGCCCAGAAAAGGACTTTGGAATACATGTTCTACTCACATTGTCACAGGGAAGTAAGACCAGAAAGGATTTGAGAAGGACTCCCCTGAGTTACAGCATGGACATGAGTCCTGCCTGGCAGGACAGAGAGAGGACAAGGCTTGCTCCTTATCAAATTGTCTTCCTCTTTGGAGTCCTGTTGGCTTTTTGGTGGAGGTTTTTCCCTTGTTTGAACACGCAACTGCCTTCAGGGAGTGGTAGGGTTACAAGTGATAGGTGAAAATTACTTTTTAGCATCTGACCTGAGCAAAAGTCTTTCACTTTAGCCTAGGGCTTTAGGGGTGTCCCCTAAGTCACTGTGTTCCTGGAGGAGGGTGGATTGTATCTTTGTAAGAACACTTTAGCACATTTTGTTGAGTCTGTTAATGCTTCCATAGTATTGCTTTCCAAATGTTTACCATGCTGTGGTTACAGAGCCCCAAACAAATCCACCTGATAAAACCGAAACCACTGCGTGTCCACTCACAGGACCCGTCCAGGAGGCCTGGGGCTGGGCATCCTTTTCACACAGCTGTCTTTCAAATTGCCTTCAGCTCCACTGCAGTCTGGCAGCCAAGGATTGGGATGGGTTGGTTGGTTGGTTACTCCACTAATCCTAAAATATAAAAGGTGTAACAAACAATACTTTTCACATTTTATTATATCGTTGTAAGGTAAACCTTGTTACAAGGCATTTCAAATAGAATTTAGGGCAGCATTTAATGAAGTATTTGGAAACTACTCAGCTTTTAGATGCTTGTAAATTCTGTAACCAGCCATAACAGATGGTGGTCAGATGAAAGAATGGAATTAGGGGCCGGGCATGGTGGCTCACGCCTGTAATCCTAGCACTCTGGGAGGCCGAGGCGGGTGGATCGCTCAAGGTCAGGAGTTTGAAACCAGCCTGAGCAAGAGCGAGACTTCGTCTCTCCTAAAAATAAAAAGAAATCAATTGGCCAACTAAAAATATATTGAAAAAATTAGCCTGGCATGGTGGCGCATGCCTGTAGTCCCAGCTACTCGGGAGGCTGAGGCAGAAGGATCACTTTAGCCCAGGAGTTTGAGGTTGCTGTGAGCTAGGCTGATGCCACGGCACTCTAGCCCAGGAAACACAGTGAGACTCTGACTAAAAAAAAAAAAAAAAAAAAAAGGATGGAATTAGGTTTGTGAAAAGAAGTGGTTGGAAAGATGCACTGAATGATGAGAATGGGTGGAATTTTGAGTGTTAGCAATTAGGGTTCTGCTAGTCATCCTGAGGTTTGAGGTTTTTACTCGAAAGTACCCAAATCATGCCTGGACTAGGAGGCAAGTCCTGGGTAATTATTGGTAGGTCAGTTCTGGACAGGACTGTCAAATTTGCAGAATTCCCTGAATTATTGACATTGAGCAAGAGGGAAGGCAATGATGTTCCTTGATCAAATGTTAGGACTTGAAATTTATGGCAGGGATTAATAAGTGCGTACTTTTGTGTCATGGGTGGTGGATGGGGCTTGAAAGCAACTCGGCCTAAAGGTGAAGTGTGGTGGAGCCTGGAGAATGGAACTCTGGATTAAAGCTTCAAGTTGGAAAGGTCCAATTTTCCTCTGAAAGCAGGAGTTCCCACAGAAACATTCCTGACCAGTGAATATCCACCCAGAACAGGGAGAAGATAAAGTGCAGTGGTTACAGGCACAGAGTTTCAATCCTGGATCTACCACTTGCTGGCTGTGATACCTCATCCAAGTTAGCTTTAATTAAATACCGTGCCTATTGTCTCATTGTTATATGGAGCTAATAACAGCATTAAATAATGTGCTAATACAGTGCATGGTGCAAACTAACCATAAAAGAAATTGCAAGTGGCAGCCCAGAAGGCAGCCAACACAGCAGGTACCCAAAGGTGGCCAATAAAAAGAATGGGATTTGTACAGCAGCAAACAGAAGACAGAACCAGATCTGTCTACACAAATGCAGTACATTGATTCAGTTAGCCCCACACTGCTTCAAACACTTCTAAGTTGTTCTGGCAAAACTCCCCAGGAGGGTCAGAGACCTGGTAAAAATCACAAAGCTCAAGATTCTTTATCTGATGAGTTTGAGAGTCAGGGGAACGGTATGACCTAGATCAGGGAACCATAGCTGTCAAAGAATAGACATCAACTGAGGCCACCTTACTATTGATGCTGCCATCTTTTTACTTAATCAATTTCTTGAGCACCTACTAAGCACCTGGCACTGTTCTAGGCACTTGGGCTTCTGCAGTGAATAAAGCAAAGATGTCCCCAGCTCACTAAATAGCACAGCTTTCCTTCCTTCCAGTTGCTCAGGCCAGAACCTGTTGGGGTCACTTTCTACTCTTCTTTTTTTCCTCACATCTCACATCCATTCCATCAGCGAATGTTGTTGGCTCCGTTTCTACAACTTTCCCAGGAACTTCCCCCTTCTCACCATCTCCGCCACTGCCCTGGCTCAGCCCACCGGGATCATTGCACAGTCCGTCCACTGGCATCCTCCCTATGCCGTTGCCCCTCAGTGTCTTCTCAGCACAGCAGCTGTGTGGTCCTGTTAGAACCCAGCTAAGATCCCAGCACTGCCCTCCAGGGCTCCCATCTCTCACAGTAAAAGCCACAGTCCTCACCACAGCCCCCCGCCCCCCGATCCTGCAGGGTGTGTTCTTGTTCCGTCTCTGTGCTCATCTCCTGCCACTCTCTGTTCCCTCCACCACACCTCCTTGCTGACACCTTGCCATTCCTCAGCCATGCCACAGCTTTGGGACTTTTGCCTTTGCAGTTCCCTTTTCTTGGAAGGTCCATATTCCCTCACCTCCTTCTCTTTGTCAGTGAGTCCTTCTCTGACCATTCAATTTATTATTTTTTTTATTTCAATAGATTTAGGGGGTGTAAGTGTTTTTTTGCTACATGGATGAGTTGTATAGTGGTGAAGTCAAGGCTTTCAGTGTACCTGTCAGCTGAATAGTGTACATTGTACTCGATACGTAATTTTTGATGCCTCACCCCCCACCCATCCTCCCCCTCTGAGCCTCCAAAGTCCATTATACAACTCTATATGACCATGCATACCCGTGGCTCAGCTCCTGCTTATTTGTGAGTACATGCGGTATTTGTTTTTCCATTCCTGAGACACCTCACTTAGGATAATGGCTTCCAAGTCCATCCAAGTTGCTGCAAAAGACATATCATTCTGTTTTATGGCTGAGTAGTATTCCATGGTGTATATAGACCACATTTTCTTAATCCACTCATCAGTTGATGGATGCTTAGGTTGATTCCATATTTTTGCAATTTTGAATTGTACTGTGATAAACATATGAGTGTATGTGTCTTTTTTGATACGACTTTTTTTCTTTGGGTAGATACCTACCAATGGGGTTCCTGGATCAAATGGTAGGTCTACTTTTAGCTCTTTGAGGAATCTCCATACTGTTTTCCATAGAGGTTGTACTAATTTAGCCTCCCACCAACAGTGTATAATGTTCCCTTTTCTGTACATCCACTACAACATCTATTGTTTTTTAACTTTTTCATAATGGCCATTCTGACAGGGGCAAGATGGTATCTCACTGTTGTTTTAATTTGCATATCCCTAATGCTTAGTGATGTTGAGAATTTTTCATGTTTGTTGGCCATTTGTCTATCTTCTTTTGAAAAATGCCTTTTCATGTTTTTTGCCTACTTTTTAATGCAGTTATTTGTTTTTTCTTGCTGATTTGTTAGAATTTCATGTAGATTCTGGATATTAGTCCTTTGTCAGATTATAATTTGTGAATATTTTCTACCATTCATTTTCCAGGTTGTCTGTTTACTCTGTTGATCATTTCTTTTGCTGTTCAGGAACTTTTTAGTTTAATTAAGTCCATTTATTTATTTTTTGTTTTGTTGTATTTGCTTTTGGGGTCTTAGTCATAAATTCTTTTCCTAGGCCAACATCCAGAAGAGTTTTTCCTAAGTTTTCTTCTAGAATTTTTATGGAGTCGGGTCTTTAATTCATGTTGAATTAATTTTTGTGTATGGTGAGAGATATTAATATAGATCCAGTTTCATTGTTCTGCATGTGGCTTGCCAATTTTCCCAGCACTGTTTATTAAAAGGGTCACTTTCCCCATTGTGTGTTTTTGTCTGCTTTGTTAAAGAACAGTCGGTTGTACGTCTGTGCTTTCATTTCAGGGTTCTCTTTTCTGTTCCATTGATCCACGTATCTACTTTTATACCACAACCATGCTATTTTGGTTATTATAGCCTTGTACTATAATTTGAAGTTGGATAATGTGAGGTCTCCAGATTTGTTCTTTTTGCTTAAGATTGCTTTGGCTATTGCTTTGGCTCTTTTTTTATTCCATAAGAAATTTAGAATTATTTTTTCTAATTCTGTGAAAAATAACTTTGTTATTTTGTCTGGAATTGCATTGAATCTGTAAGTCACTTTGGACAGTATGGGTATTTTAACAATATTGATTTTTCCAGTCCATGAACATGGTATGTTTTTCCATGTCTGTGTCATCTGTGATTTCTTTCATCAGTGTTGTGTAGTTCTCCTTGTAGAGCTCTTTCACATACTTGGTTAAGTATGTTCCTAGGTTTCATGCGTGTGTGTGTGTGTGTGCGCATGTGTGTGTGTGCAGCTATTGTAAATGGTATTGAATTCTTGATTTGATTCTCAGCTTGGCTGTTGTTAGTGTATAGAAATGCTACTTGTGTGTATTAATTTTAACCTGAAACTTTACTGAATTTATTAATTCTAGGAATCTTTTGGAGGACTCTTTAAGGTTTTCTAGATATAAGATCATATCGTTGGCAAACAGGGATAATTTGACCTCCTCTTTCCCAATTTGGATGCCCTTTATTTATTTCTCTTGCCTCACTGCTCTGGCTAGGACTTCCAGTACTTTGTTTAGTAATGTGGTGACAGTGGGCATCCTTGTCTTGTTCTGGTTCTTGGAGGGAATGCTTTCAACTTTATCCCATTAAGTATGATGTTCACTGTGGGTTTGTCATACATAGGTTTTATTATTTTGAGGTATGTTCTGTCTATGCCTAGTTTGTTAAGGGTTTTATCATGAAGGAGTGCTGGATTTTATTGAATGCTTTTTCTGTATCTGTTGAGATGATCATATATGGTTTTTGTTGACTATCTAATTTTAAACAGTGATTCCATACCCACTTGTCACTCCCTAGCCTCCTTCCCTGCTTTATTGTTTCTCCATAACTCTTATCACCAACTGACACCCAACCCCACCCCATATATTCATCACAGACACACACACACACACACACAAATGTCAGCTTCATGTCATCAGGGTTGTCTATTATTCACTGCTACATCTCTATGTCTACAATAATACATGGCACATAGTAGGTGTTCCATAAATATTTATGGCATGAAAGAATGAATATTGTGGGCTGGGCTCTGTTAAGAGTGGTTTTTATGATTCTAAAAGTATATACCAATATAAAATAGTCATTGTGGAAAACAGTTTGGCAGCTCCTCATCTCAAAAAAAAAAAAAAAACCCAAAACCAAAACATACCTGTGGTAGGTATTCTTAATATCCCCATTTTACAGATGATGAAACTAAGAGTAGGGGACCACTTCTGCCATGGTGCCCAGCAATCCTGCACATCTCCACATGGGCTTGACCGTAGTCTGACCTGAATCTTGGTGGGACGCTCTGAGACTCCTCCTGGATAGAGCAAGGAAGCTAAGCAGCCTTGTGCATCGCTGCTGGGAGGCGGTTTCACCTGCCTCCCCATTTGTTGGAATCTGCTGCAGGGCTATTCCTTGTGCATCTCCCTAGTTTCTGTTCAGTGTAGCACTTCCCTCTCCCCCCTGCTCCCATAAAATGCATCTGCAGGCTTCTGTGTGAGCCTGTAAACCTGCTAAGCTGCAGTTAAGAGTTGGCTCCTGCACAGCTGAGTGACCCACTGCCCATGCCACCTGTTGTCCTGGCCCTCTCACTCAGTGTCATCCTGTGGAACAGGGACACAAGAAGCTGGCACACCATGCTGATTGTGCTTTTGCTGTCTGCGCATGTAAGAACCTGTCTGAATCCATGTGGACTCAATGTCCTCTGATAGCCGAATCTATGAGCATGTGGCCGGCCAGCCCAGCAGCGGCAGTAGTGATCACCACACTGCTGCTTTGGGAAGTCTTGATACAGAGATGAAATAAATTTTCCCTGGTCCCGCCACTGCTGGAGCCAGGATCCTGTCCCAGGTGGTCTGACTCAAGTCAAAGTAAAACCCATCTGGTATGTTATCTGATAGGACAATAAATTAAAATGAAGACAGTTCTAGATTTGTTCTAATATTTTTTCCCTGACCCCTTCAAAATTTCTGCCTTACATTTACTACAACAAATTCATAGGTGTCAAGGAATTCTGAAGTCTCTCTGGGAGGCATTTAGACAGTCATCCTTGGGAAATATTTGGGTAGGACACTTAAAGCCACTTGATAACTTTTAGAAACACTCACCAGGAACCACACATATATTTCTTTCTCGGGGTTAGAGATTACACTGGTGATCTTTATACTATATTTGAACATTGTCTCCAAAATTGCCACTGCAGTTTCCAAAGGTTGGAAGCCCTCACCCACTAGGGACATTTGAGCTATGGCACCTCACCTAGACCTTCTTCAACTACAACCCTCAACTTCCAGCTGCCCCTTCTGTCCTCAAGATGGACCTGCTTGGCTGATTCCTGGGGATGGGAGGCAGCATATCCTGACGCTTTGGCTGCTGTCTGTGGTTGGAGAGATTGAGAGAGCGCTTCAGCACTGGGGTAGGCAGAGGCGGGGCTGCCCTTCTCAGCCTGTGAAGCTGACGATGACCTCTAGTGAATCGGCTCCATGTTGACAGGCAGGAAGGCCCCGCTCTAGTGACCCGGGGCCAAGCCTGGGAAGCACCAGATCTGGAAAGCCCAGCTCAGGCCCAGGCCAGCTGTGTGAGGTGGGGCAGCTCGTTAACTCACAGCTGCCTCCCTTGCTGCACGAGTCCCGGCTGGCTGTGTGGATGAGCAGACATAACGTCCGTGAAGGCGCCTGGCAAGCTCACATCGGGAAGCCTCCAACAACTGGTCCAGGCAGAAAAGGTTTGGGGAAAATATGCACTTCCGTGACTCCAGCCGTGGAGAAGTCTGTCTGTCCTTCTAGCTTTAAGAACAGCAGAGCATTGTCTGGTGCAGGACTTTTCCTCCTGAACAGTCTCAAAAATTGGAGTTCTGAGCACGGAGCCAGGCCTTCTGTCATCTCTGCCACTTCTGCCCACTTACTCAACTGTGATCTGAGTCAAGCCAGCAAGATCCAAGCTAGTCTAGCAAAGTATTTTCCAAGGAGCCTTGAAAAGGATGGGGCCTCATGTTGAACACCGATTCCCACCTTTCAGTTGACGTTGCAGCTCACTCAGTGCATCAAAGGTGTGAAGATGACTGTCGCGCCCATTTCAGAGAGAAAGGAACTGAGCATGACCACAGCACAGCTATGTTTACTGGGCCCTTTGTTCGATCCAGGAATTTAGAGGGATTCTTTTATATCATCATTTCGGTTAACCTGCCGTCATTATCCCATTTTGACAGGAACACAACTGAGGCCCAGGAGGGTTAGGTATCCTGTCCCAAGTCACTCATTGCTGTCCTGGGCTCCCAAGGATGTGTTCCCCTGCAGGGTGAGGGGACCAAACAAGGCCGAAGTTCAGGATGTGGCCACGCGAGGGCAGTGCACCAATGTGAAACAGAAAAGCCCCTCGCCCAGCCCTCAGCCTTGGACGCCTGCGAAGGGGGCGTTTTAACATCTATTTTACCATTTCCCAAGCAGTCGTGGGAACTGGGTAAAAGTAAGGTGTCTGGGGCCAGACTGCCTGGGATCGATGCTGCCTCCATCATTTAGCACTGTGCGATCTGAGGAAAGGTTTCTTTCTTCCTGTTTACCCTCCTGACCATGTTTCCTCCTCTGGAAAATGCTCACTCAGCAACGGGCTCCAAAGCTGCAGAGGACCCGTGGCGGCGCTTAACCGCTAGAGCCAGGAGGCTTGCAACTACCACAGTGAACAGCAAGGCTGGGGTGGCGGCTGACACGCTCAAATGGAACTATCAGGAGAAGTCAAAGATGTGTAATGGTGAAGCGGAGGCAGTTGCTCCAGTAAAAATTCACACTCCTGGGGGGAGGGGGGCAAGGGCAATGTACGTAACCTTAACATTTGTACCCCCATAATATGCTGCAATAAAAAAAAAGAAAAAAAAATTCACACTCCTGGAGCTGAGTGACCAAGGCCGCAAGCAAGATGCCGTTGGTGGCAGTGGGTCGCTATGGACAATTGCAGCCAAGCTGCTTTGCATGAAGATGGGCTTTGTGATGGGTTGTGCAGTGGGCATGGAAGCTCCGGGCTCTCCCGCACCTTTTCCTGTCTCAGGATCAGAATGCAGGGTCAGGAGCTGATGGGCGGCATTGGGAAAACCAGGATGCACAGGGGCGGCACCTCTGGCATGTTCATGGCCATCGGGACGGGCATCCAATGCTAACCATGGTAATGGTCGCCCACATCTGCACCTTCCCATCAATCCCAGCCTGTAAAATATAATAAAACAAAGCATTTGAGTAAAAAAAAAAAATCACATTCCCTTACCCATTCTATGCTGGGTGGGTTTTCAAACCTGGACCCCACTGACTGAAGAAGAGGCTGAAATTCCAGGACCCTGCAACACATGGCAATTGAATGTGGTAATGATTCTGTTAGGCCTTCCCTCAAAGGGATCTTCGGCTATTTACTTGGGTGATTGGGCACTGGGAAAAGGAAAATGCCTAAGCATTTTGAGGACAGCTGGACATAAACCCCTAGGTGACATTAATAACCTAAGACCCAAAGTGTAATCACTGCTTCTGTTAGAATAGGAGCACATAGGTGCTAGATAATAAGTGATAGAATAATAAATGGAATTCTGGCCAAAATCCAGCTCAAAGTAGGTCCTTTGAGGCTCGTACCTACTCAGTGGTCCTTTCCCCAGTTCCTAAACATATATTCAGAATAGAGATTCTTGGTAGTTAGCCTAATCTCAGCAGTTCTTTTAATTATAGCTATTTGAATGGGTGTGTAGTGGTATCTCAATGTGGTTTTAATTTACTTTTTCAAATTGACTAATGATGTTGAGCGTCTTTCATATGCTTATTAGCAATTTGTATATCTTCTTTGGCGAAATGTCTATTTTGCACATATTTTAATTGGGTTGGTTGTCTTATTACTGAGTTGAATTCCTTACACATTCTGCATACAAGTCCTTATCACATGTATGCTGTGCAAATAATTTTCCCAATCTGCAGCTTATATTTTCATTTTCTTAATGGCGCCTTTCACAGAGAAAAAGTTTTAATTTCGATGAAGTTCAATTTTTCTTTTATAAATCAGGCTTTTTGGTGTCATGTCTAAGAATTCTTTGCCTAACCCCAGGTCATGAAGATTTTCTCCTTTGTTTTATTCTGAAAGTTTCATAATTTTATTTTATATTAATACAGTTAGATCTATAATCAAATTTATTTTACCACCAAATTCTATAACATCATCCAAGAACTATACAGTTATATTTTTAATGAGTTTAAATTCACATAACAAAATTAACCATTTGAAGTGAACACGTCAGTGGCATTTTGTACATTTACAATGTTGTGCAACCACCAACTCTATTCCCAAATAATTTTCATCACTCCAGAAAACCCTGCACCCATTAAGCAGTTACTCTTCATTCTCTCTTCCCCACGGCCCCTGGCAACCACCAATCCAATTTGTTTCTCATCTGGACATTATATATAAATGGAATCTTACAATATGTGACCTTGTATTATTTTACTTAGAATGTTTTCAAGGTTCATCCATGTGTACCGACCGTATACCAGTACTTCATTTCTTTTTCTGGCTGAATATCCCATTGTTTGTATATGCCATAATTTGTCTATCCATTCATCTGTTGAGGGGCATTTGGGTTGTTCCTAGCTTTTGGCTCTTGTGAATGATGCTGCTATTAACATGTGCACACAAGTATTTGAGTACTTGTTTTCAATTCTTTGGGGTAAATACCTAGGAGTGGAATTGCTCTGTTTAACTTTTTGAGGAACTGCCCAACTGTTTTTCACAGTGGCTGTATCATTTTACATGCATACCAACAATATACAGGGATTCCAACTTCTCCACATTCTTGTCAACATTTGAAGTTGTCTGTTGTTTTTTATTTTTATTAATGATCACCATACTAATGGATATGAAGTGGTACCTCATTGTGGTGTTTTTTTTTTTTTTTTGAGACAAAGTCTCACTATGTTGCCTGGGCTAGAGTGCCATGGCGTCAGATTAGCTCACAGCAACCTCAAACTCCTGGGCTCAAGCAGTCCTGCTGCCTCAGCCTCCTGAGTAGCTGTGACTACAGGCATGCGCCACCATGCCCGGCTAATTTTTTCTATATATTTTTAGTTGGCCAATTAATTTCTTTTTATTTTTAGTAGAGACGGGGGTCTCGCTCTTGCTCAGGCTGGTTTCGAACTCCTGACCTTGAGTGATCCACCCGCCTCTCCCTCCCAGAGTGCTAGGATTACAGGTGTGAGCCCGGCCCTCATTGTGGTTTTGATTTGCATTTCCTTAATCACTAATGATGTTGAGCATCCTTTCATGTGCTTGTTGACTATTTGTATATCTTTTTTGGATAAAAGTCTATTCAAGCCCTGTTGCCAATTTTTGAATTGGGTTGTTTGATTTTTTGTTGTTGAGTTTCAAGAGCTCTTTATAAATTCGGAATACTAGACCATTATTAGATTTATGATTGGCAAACATTTCCTCCCAATCTGTAGGTTGTCTTTTCACTTTTTTCATAATGTCTTTTGTTGCACAGTTTATAATTTTGATAAAGTCCAATTTATATATATTTTCTTTTGTTGCTCAAGCTTTTATAGTCACATTTAAGAATCCATTGCCAAATCCCAAAGGTCATGAAGACTTCCCCTATCTTTACTTTTCAGAGTTTTGTGGCGTTAGCTCTTACATTTAGGTCGTTGATCCATTTTGAGTTATTAATAATTTTTTGTAAAGTGTGAGATAAGAGTCCAAATTCATTCTTTTGCATGTGGATTTGTTGAGCAACTTTTGTCAAGGAGACTATTCTTTCTTCAATTGAATGGTCTTGGCACCCATGTTGAAATTCAACTGGTCATAAGTGTATGGGTTTGTTTCTGGACTCTTAATTTTACTCCATTGGTTTATATTCTATTCCTGTGCCAGTGAACACTGTTTTGATTACTGTAGCAAAGTAGTAAGTTTTGTAGTAAGCTTTGTAGTAAGTTTTTAAATCTGAAAGTATGAGTCTTCCAACTTTGTTCTTCTTTTTCAGTATTGTTCTGGCTATTCAGGGTTTCTTAAAACCCCATATGAATTTGAGGATTGGCTTTCCCATTTCTGCAAAAAAAAAAAGGGCAGTTGGAATTTTAATAGGGATTGCCTTGAGTCTCTAGAATAGATTGTTTTGGGTAGTATTGTCATCTTAATTGTAAGTCTTCTAATTCATGATCAACACTAAGGTGCTCACCCACACAGTAGTAATATTCACTGGGGGTTGGGGGGTGGGGGTGGGTAAACTCACAGCTAATGGACGGGGTGAGCATTGTGTGGGCGAAGGGCACGCCTCTGATCCTGGCTTGGGTGAGGCAAAGTCATAACATGTAACCAAAATGTTTGTACCCCCACAATATCCTGAAATTAAAAAAAAAAAAGAAAGTAAAGAGGCACAAAAATATTTGAACAAGATAAAAAGGCATAAGCAGAAAAGGAGACACCTCTTCAGTGGCCCATGCCAGACACAGAGGTGTGTACATCTGGTTTGTAACACTACATATTATAAACAGCTCTTTGGAGATGAAATTTGCAAGTCAGAATGATGACAGGCAGGCCCAGTGTGTTGCAAGACTGGGAAACTGGGGAAAGCGAGGGTTTGGATGTGGAGGAAGATGAGGTGGGAGTTGTGCACAGTGACCTGTGGTGTCTCTAGAATGGAAAGCCCCAAGGGCATGTGCGGGGGTGTGGGGGCAGGGAGAAGGCTGTGGCACTCATGAATATTCCAGGCCTGCTGCTGGGCCTTCAGGAGCACAGCCTGGCGCTGGGCAGCAGATGCAGCTGGGGCCTGGAGACGGCAGGATGGGGAGGTCGTCCAGCTCGGCTGCTCGGAACCCCTCTCCCACTCCCTCCCAGCTTACTGCCTGGTCTGGGGCTGCCAGGGGAGCGCGCTCTCCTAGACCCCACCCGGCTTCCCTTAACGAGCCCCGCTAGGAGCTGCAGCTGTCAATCACCCCAGCTCGGCACAGTCCAGATCGCCTTCAGCCTTCCGTAAGAACGAGGCTGATGAGGAGAGAACTGGCAGCAGCCCCTGCCCAAGGGCATTAACTATGAACAGGCTTCCCCCAGGGCTGAGGCTCTTGGGATCCCAGAAGAGCTGGGGCCTCTGAGCAACCAGACCCTTTTCTCTCCCTGGCACTTCCAAGTCCCAGTCTGCCCTCCTCTTCAGGGCCCCTACTGAATGTGGGGTCTCTTGGGGAGAGAATACAGCCTGCGGGCTAAGGACAGATCAGGCTGTGCTCTCACAGAACCAGCAAAGAGAGCCCGGGAAGGTGAGCATCTGAGAAGCCGAGAAGCCATAGTCAGAGAGGCTGGAAGGGAACCAGAACCCGGCAGGAGCCCAGGTGCCACCTGGAGGTGTCGTGGCCTGCTCTGCCCTTGGCCCCTCTCCGGGAACCTGCTGCTGCGGGGCCATGCAGCAGATCCTGAGCCACAGGACCGGAGTCTGGAGCACCTGGCTGTGTACGAGCTCTTTGTTTCCGGAGGCTCACTGGGTCCAGCAGCTCAAGGATGTGAACACCAGGAGGTGTGGATTATTGGGAGCTATTTCAGAAACTGTCTACTACTCAAGCATACTTGAAACTATTCTCTCCTACGGATTTGTAAACAGCACACTTGCCAAGCCCTCCCCCTTCTCAACCTCCAGAGATGTTGGTGGGCCTCAACTATCTTGTCACACCACACCTTCCCCCTGCCTGAACATAATTTCATTGCTCCTGGTGATTCCGGGATTCGACTTATTAGGAGTACTCAGAGGTATCCATCTGGCCAGAAGACAAGGCAAGATTTTCTAAAAGAGTAATATAATAAATAACCATGTCCTCGTCACCCAGCTGAAGAACTAAAACAATACCAATTTGGTCCCTGGCCCCCATTTCCCGCTTACATTCCCAGCCTTCTCTTCAGGGTCAACTGTTGTGCTGAGTTAGGTGTTGACTGCGATTATGCATTTCTTCATATTCTTACTATATATGTGTGCATCCCTAAGTCACATTTACTGCTGCTTTACATAATTTAAACTTTTTGCAAACATAATTATATGTATTTTTCTGGAAATTGCTTTTTGTATTGCTCTTATTATGTTTGTGAGGTTTAGCTAGATTAATACATGTGGGTCTGGCTTATCATTTTCCATTGCTGCATGCAGTAGTCCATTGTACAAATATACCACAATTATGCTCTTAATGAACATTTCACCTGTTTCCATGAGTTCTCTTATAAACAACACATGATGAATATTCTTATATGTGTCTATTAGGCCATGTGTGAAAGAGTTTCTCTAAAGTTTGGACCAGGAATAAAATACAAGATGTGTGTAACTTCAGTTTTTCTAGATAATGACAACTAGCTCTCCAAAGTGTTCCAAATTTATACTCCTACCAGCAATGTGTAAGGGTTCAATTTGCTCTATGTTCTTAACACTTGAAGTGTCAGACATTGAAGTATTTTTTATTCTGATGAACGTACAATGGAATCTCGTTCTACTGCCAGCACTTCAGATAGTCTTAGGGGACTAGATAGTCTTAGGGGACCTCCCACCAATTAGAAAGGAAGGAAAGAAGAAAGGAAGGAAGGAAAGAAGGAAGGAAGGAAGGAAAGAAGGAAGGAAGGAAGGAAAGAAGGAAGGAAGGAAGGAAGGAAAGAAGGAAGGAAGGAAGCAAAGAAGGAAGGAAGGAAGGAAGGAAGGAAGGAAGGAAGGAAGGAAGGAAGGAAGGAAGGAAAGAAGGAAGGAAGGAAGCAAAGAAGGAAGGAAGGAAGGAAGGAAGAAAGGAAGGCCGGCCCAAACCATTGTTTGCCATTGTTTGCATTGCTTTTGTGGGTTTGCAAGAAAAGCGGAGAAATCTTCAAGTGCGAAAAGTCCTGAGAGGCAGAGTCGCCTGGACAGTAAGTGCTACCAGCAGTCTTAGGGTCAGGAGATTGAGCCTTGGGCCAAAAGCAAAGAGCTGTGTTGGGGAGCTGGGCCTGAGACGCTGATGAAGGGAGGTGGGCACAAAGGGATTAAAGTGGCCCCAGGAGAAAGTGGCTCTCTGGGCCCTAGCAGAAGAAAATGCAAATTCTATTTCGAGGAAAGCATCCCCAGTGTAAGCCCTAGGGATTCCTCCCAGATGAAGGTAAACCAAATACAAACTCATGATTCATTATCACCAAAGAAACGAGGACAGAAATACAAAAATAAGAAAGCAACAAGAGACTGTCATAGCAAGGCAGATTTTAAAACAAACTAAATAGAAGGTTTAGAAATTTAAAATATAATTATTGAAATAAAACTCAACGAAAGGCCAGGTGCAGTGGCTGATGCCTGTAATCCTAGCACTATGGGAGGCTGAGGCAGGAGGATTGCTTGAGCTCAGGAGTTTGAGACCAGCCTGAGCAAGAATGAAACCCCATCTCTACAAAAAATAGAAAAATTAGCCGGATGTGGTGGCACATGCCTATAGTCCCAGCTACTTGGGAGGCTGAGGCAGGAGGATCGCTTGAGCCCAGGAGTTTGAGGTTGCAGTGAGCTATAATGATGCCACTGCACTTTACCCAGGGCAACAGAGTGAGACTCTGTTTCAAAAAAACACAAAAACATAACACAATGAATAGACCAATCTTACTCATGAATATGGATGTATAATCCTTAACAAATATTAGCAAATAGAATTCAGCAATATGTAAAAAGAAGTATACCTTATGACAAAGTAGGCTTCCAGGGATGCAAGCCTGGTTCACTATTTGGAAATCAGTCAATGTAATCTACCATATTAACAAGCTACAGAAAAAACCCACAAGATCATATCAATTGATGCAAAAAAACAAAAAATTGGACAAAATTCAACACCCATGCATGATTAGAAAAACAGACCAAAAAAAAAAAAAAAAAGGAATAGAGCTAGATCTCCAGAGAATTATGCTGAGTGAAAAAAGTCAATCAAAAAAAGTTACACATTGTATGATTACATTTATATAACATTCTTGAAATGACAAAATCATGGAAATGGGGAACAGATTAATGGTTGTCAGGGGTTACGGGGGTGGTGGCGGGGAGGGAGGGAAGGTGGATATGGAAAGGCGATGTGAGGGATTTTTATGGTGACGGAGATATTCCATATGGTTTTTTGCAAATTGAAACCTAGGGCATCCATATCTCAACCATATCAATGCTAATATCCTGATTATAATACTGTTCTATAGTTTTGCAATATGTTACCATTGGCAGAAACTGGGGAAAGAGTACATGGGATTTTTCTGTATTATTTCTTAAAACTGTATGTGAATCTACAATTATCTCAAAATAAAAAGTGAAAACCCTCCAGGAAAGGGTTAAAGAGTATATAAAGATAAAAAATTTATCCAAAATGGAAAGAGAGAGACAACGAGATAGAAAATATGAAAACAAAATTACAAGTCAAGAAGGATGGGGGAGAAGGTCCAACATACCCTTATCAGAAAGCCACAAAAACGGAATAGAGAAAATGGAAGATAGGCATCTTTGAAGTGATAATAGCTGAGAAATTTCTAATACTGATCACAGACTACAACTCATAGCTGCAGAAAACAAGATAAGTAAAAAGAAATCAACACCTAAACACAGTACAGCGAAACTGCAGACCACCTAAGATAGAGATCTTTTAAAAGACCACAGAAAAAGTCAGATCACCTACGATGAAGCTACAATTAGACCTGTAGTAGATTTCTCATAGCAATTGTGGAAGTCAAATTTTACGTGAATCTGTGGATAGATAGATAGATAGATGATTGCTGCTTTCCTTTCTTTTCTTTTTAAAATACACTTTATTTATTTATTTATTTATTTTTTTTTGAGACAGAGTCTCACTCTGTTGCCCAGGCTAGAGTCCCATGGCGTCAGCCTAGCTCACAGCAACCTCAAACTCCTGGGCTCAAGCAATCCTTCTGCCTCAGCCTCCCAAGTGGCTGGGACTATAGGCATGTGCCGCCATGCCTGGCTAATTTTTTCCATATATCTTTTTGGTTGGCCAATTAATTTCTTTCTATTTATAATAGAGACGGGGTCTCACTCTTGCTCAGGCTGGTTTCAAACTCCTGACCTTGAGTGATCCGCCCGCCTCGGCCTCCCAGAGTGCTAGGATTACAGGCGTGAGCCACCGCGCCCGGCCAGAAAAATACACTTTATTTTTTAGAGGAGTTTTAGCTTCACAGCAAAGTTAAGTGGCAAGTACAGAGACTTCTCATACGCCCCCTGTGCCGGCCAACCTTCCCCACTACCACCATCCCACACCAGAGTGGTGCATTTATTATAAATGATGAACCTGCAGTGACACATTGTTATCATCCCAAGTCCATAGTTTACATTAAGGTTCACTATTGGTGTTACACACTGAATGGGTGTTACACACTACACGTAAACGTATAATGAAATGTACCCTCCATCGTAGCATCCTGCAGAATAGTTTCGCTGCCCTAAAAATTCTCGGTACTCCACCCATTCATCCCTTTCTCCTCACAACCCCTGGCAACCACTGATCTTTTCAGTGTCTCCATAGTTTTGCTTTTTGTAGAATATCATATAGTTGGAATCATACAGTAGGTAGACTTTTCAGCTGGCTTTTTTCAGTCAGTAATATGTATTTAAGGTTCCTCCCTGTCTCTCTTCATGGTTTGATAGCTCATTTCTTTTTAGCACTGAATAATATTCCATTGTCTGGATATACCAGAGTTTATTTATCCATCATCTACCAAAGGACGTTTTGGTTGCTTCCAAGTTTGGTCACTCATGAATCCAGTTACTCTAAGCATCAATGTGCAGGTTTTTGTGTGGACAGAATTTTTCAACTCATTTGGGTAAGACCAAGGAACACGATTGCTAGATTGATATATTTTTAAAATAGATGTAAATATTTAAGTTATATACCATATGATTCTACTATTTAAAGTATATGATTCAATGTTCTTAATATACTCACAGGCTTGTACAACTGTCACCACAATCAATATTAGAGAGTATTTTCATCCACCCTAAAGGAATCCCATGTCAGTTAGTTATCACTGCCTTAATTGTCCCACCCTTCTCGCCCCCAGACTCTGGCAACCGCTAATCTGCTTTCTGTGTCTGTAGATTTGCATATTCTGAGCATTTTATATAAAAGGAATCATACAATATGTAGTCTTTGATGACTGGCTTCTTTCACTTAGCATAATGTTTTCAAGATTCATTCGTGTCTTAGCATATATGAGTACTTTGTTTCTTTTTATTGCTAAACAATATTCCATTGTGTGGTTATACCACATTTTACTTATCCATTCATCAGTTGATAGACATGTCTTATAAATCTGTCACTTGTGGCCCCAATGGCTCCCTGAGTGCCAGCACTCATCCTGTTTTTTTTGTATTATTACTTTGAACTAGTTATTGCCAATTTCTGGGCACTGGTCCCTAACATGTGTGTTCAAGCAATAAGCCTCATGATGAATTTCTCACTTTACCCCCTCCCACCTGCTATGGTCTGAAAGTCCCCCAAAATTCATGTGTTGAAACTTAATCCCCATTGTGGTGGTATCAAGAGGTGGAGGCTTGGCCAGGCACAGTGCTCACACCTGTAATCCTAGCAGTTTGGGAGGCTGAGGAGGGAGGATCGCTTGAGCCCAGGAGTTCAAGACCAACCTGGGCAATGTAGCAAGACCCCATCTCCACAAAAAGTTAAAAATTAGGTGGATGTGGTAGCATGCACCTGTAGTCCCAGCTACTCAGGAGGCTGAGGCAGGAGGATCCCTTGAGCCTAGGAGTTGGATGCTGCAGTGAGCTATGTTTGCACCACTGCACTCTAGCCTGGGAAACAGAATAAGACCCTGTCACAAAAAACAAAAAGCAAAAAACAGAGGTACAGCCTTTTGAGAAGTGATAAAGTCACAAGGGCAGAGCCCTCATGAATAGATTAATGCCTTATAAAAGGACTGGAAGGAACTGTAATAGCTTAGGCTTCTTCCCTTTTTGCCTTTCCATCCCTTCTACCACGTGAGGACATAGCATTCCTCCCCTCCAGAGGATGGAGCACTAAGGTGCCATCTTGGGGAAGCAGAGAGTAGCCCTAACTAGACACCTACCTTGCCAGCACCTTGATCTTGGACTTCCCAGCCTCCAGAACTGTGAGAACATAAATTTCTGTTGTCTATAAATTATCTGGTCTTGGGTATTGTTATAGCAGAACAAACGGATGGAGATACCACCTTTCCATGTTGACCGAGATACAGTCAAATTACCCAGGGAAACTGCTTCCCTTGTGCCACGTGCTACCCCACCCATGCCTCTTAATAAAGGCATCTGCCCACCGTCCTCTCTTTGCTCCTTCCCCATCTGCTGTGACCCAACATTTTCAGGTGATTTTGTGTGGCCCCCGTGCATGCTGTGCCTCCCTCTTCTAGGACCTGTGACTATAAAAATCCTTTAATTTCATACACCTCCCCAAGTATAACTTTTGCAGCAGCATAGAAGTGATCCTTAAAGACCCCACAAGGGGACTTATTCCCCCATTTACAACACAGCACATTTAAGTTATTCCCACTATTTGGCTATTATAAGTCCTGCTGCTATGAACATTCACCTACAAGTTCTTGTGTGAACATATGCTTTCATTTCTCTTAAGTATATACCTAGGAGGGGAATAGCTAGATCCTATGATAACTATATGTTTAAATTTTTGAGGAACTGCCAGAATATTTTCCAAAATAGTTGTGCAGTTTTGTATTTCCATTAGCAATGTATGTGGGTCCCCCTTATTCCACATCCTCATCAACACTTGTTATAGTCCATCTATTTGACTATGTCCACCCTAGTAGATGTGAAGTGGTATCTCCTCGGGGTTTTGATTTGTAACTGCCTAATTAATGATTAGTGATGTTGAACACCTTTTTATATACTTGTTTGAACTGATCTCTTTAAAGTGCTAGAAGAAAATACATGTCAGCCTAAAATTATATACAATGCAAGACTATTTTTCAAGAACAAGGAGGAAAGAGTTTCTATAATAGATGTAGAGAAAAGGAATTTCTAAAGAATGCTGTCTTAGGTCAGAATCCTTCAAAACAGAATCTGTCATGGGATTCTTGTGCTAGTGATTCATGGAGGTAGTATTTTCAGGAGAAACCTATAAGGAAGTAAGGGAAACAAAATAGAGCAGGAGAAGAAAACACAGGGTTTCAGCTGAAGTCTAGCCTCAGACTAATCCCATACAGAGCTCTGGAGCACAAATGGCACTTTGATGCAAGGGAAATGGGCTTATGTACCCACCTATCATTGGTCGTCAGCTGTTCCTCCTCAATAGGGACATAATTTCCTGGGTCTCTTCAGGGGAAGTTGCTCCTTTTGGCCAACAGCAATTCTCCAGAGCAAGATGCAGCTGTGAGCTTCTGGCAGCCAACAGTCACAGCAGCTGGGAGATGAGCACATCAACCTGGGGAAGTGAAATCTGGCTGAGGCACCAACAATGTCTGCTCCTGTACTTACTATGCTGCAGGCAGTGTCTGCTCCTGTACTTCCTGTGCAGTAGAAAGTGTCTGCTTCCTGTACTTCCTGTACAATAGGCAGTGTCTGCTCCTGTACTTCCTGTACTTCCTGTGCAACAGGCTGTGTCTGCTCCTGTGCTTCCTGTATAATAGGCAGTGTCTGCTCCTGTACTTCCTGTGCAGTAGGCAGTGTCTGCTCCTGTACTTCCTATATGGTAGACAGTGTCTACTTCCTGTGGTTTAGAAAAAAGGTAAATGATCTATGATGCAAAAAGAAATGGAGAGCAAAGAAATTTGTAAATATACGGGAAATATGAAAAAGCATTGCTTAGAAATAGGAATAATACTAATGCCTAATTTGTTGGGTTAAAACTCACAAAACTAAAATACTATATAAGTACACAGGAGCCTTAGATTATTTAAGAAGGAGTATTGAGATACCAATTTTTGACTTTCTTAAGTACGCTGGCAAAATTTCAAAGAGACCTACTAAAAGACTAAATAAAGAGTACGTAACTAACTTCTATATTAGCAGAAAGAAAAAAATGGAAAAGAAAACAAACAAAATTTAAAAGTCATTGTTTTAAAAAGACAAAAAGGAAAAAATAAAATGGTATCTGATTGTGCTTTTAATTTATAACTCCCTGATTTCTAGTGAGAAACCTCTCATATATTTGTAAGCTATTCATGGATTCTTTTTCATAACTTTTGCCCATTTTTCTTTTGGATTCAGATCCTCTCTTCTCTTATCTATGGGATTTCTTTATATATTCTACCCACAAATCTTTTATCAGATATATATGCTGCAAATATCTTCTTCCAAGCAATAATACTATTGGGTCAAGCATTTTTGGAATTACCGTTGGAGGTTATGGGATTTTTTTTTTTTTTTTTTGAGACAGAGTCTCACTCTGTTGCCCTGGCTAGAGTGCCGTGGCATCAGCCTAGCTCACAGCAACCTTAAACTCCTGGGCTCAAGCTATCCTTCTGCCTCAGCCTCCCAAGTACCTGGGACTACAGGCATGTGCTGCCATGCCCGGCTAATTTTTTCTATATATATTTTTAGTTGGCCAATTAATTTCTTTCTATTTTTAGTAGAGACAGGGTCTCATTCTTGCTCAGGCTGGTTTCAAACTCCTGACCTTGAGCGATCCACCTGCTCGGCCTCCCAGAGTGCTAGGATTACAGGCGTGAGCCACCGCGCCCGGCCCGGTTATGGGATTTTTTAAAAAATCAAAGTATATAAATGCACATAGTTTTAAAAGTCTAACCATGGCTAATAGTCTATAATAAATTCATTATTCTTCTGCTCCCCCCTTATCCCTCTTTTCCTCCTCTCCCCAACTCCCCAGAGGCAACTACTGTCAATCGTTTCCATTTTTCATTACCATTTATCTCTATATTTAAATATAACATTCACATTCTGCCATCTCTCATTTATTATTCATTTATTATCCACTGACTTCCCATTGTGGCAGAAAAGGATTTAGCTCTCTAAAAACCCCCTTCAGCCCCCTCCATTATCTCCTAAATATATCACAATTTTTGGTGAAATCCGTAATCAGTGTTTCCCTTATTACACTTCTTAAACACTGTTCACAGTTAAGCAGGTGGGGCATCATGGTTGCATTCTCTTCTAACTTAACTTTTTGTGCTCGCCAAGTTCTTTCCCATTGTTTAGCTCTCTCTGAATCCCTGGCCACTCTTCCCTTGTATTGCAACAGCTCCACCCAGTGCCTCTCAGCGCGATTGTCCACAGGACCAAAGGTGTCCATTCCACTGTTTTCCCTGAAACATCCATCCTAGAGTCTCTGTCCTCCGTCCTCTTGCTGCAGTCTGACCTGCTTGGTTTCTAACTATGACGCACAGTAAGAATGTGTCTGAGAAAAGACACATACTTTTGTTTTCTTATTTGCTGGTTGGTTCATTTTTCACTTTGCAGGTCCAAATACATCTTTATGGTTCGTAGACACTTCATTGATAGTTTGGCTAACTCACAGGATGAGTTCTTGGGTTAAGAAGCTTTGTCACTCAGAATTTTGTCAACATAAATCCCTCACCTTTTATTCTTCATTGTTTTTCAATGTTGCAATTCCTTTTTATAATTAAATACCATCCTATTCTAGCTTAATGAATATAGTATCTTATCTCTCTCAGCATATTAATTGCAATTTCTTTGAGGTTTTCTTCTGCTCAGCTACCTTGAACTTAACACTCCCCCCTTATCCACGATTAAAATTCAATCATAAATCAGCGTATAGTGACTCTATGTAGCCATACTCCACCAGAGTGGAGGCAAGTGAAATGATCCTCAAACTTTAGTTGCCATTGTAAGTCCCTGAGGAGTTTCTAAAAACTGCACGTTCTTCCCCACACCCAGATGTGCGGACGCGGTGGTCTGGGGCAGAGCTTGGGAACGCATCTCTTAGCAAGCGCTTGAAGGTGTTCTCACATGAGCGGCTCCTCTTGGAAGGAGTCCTGCCTCTGGGTGTCTTGGGAAGTAAGTCAGATGATTGTTCTGGATCCCTCTCAGATTTGCAATTTACCTTATTCTTCCTGGCCTCAGTTTCCTGGTCCACAAAGCAGAGAAAATATCTACCTGCCTTCCTTACCCTGTGTAATGTGGACCAAGGGAGACGTTGACTGAGAAAATCTCTGCAAACCGCCTTGCCCTCTCAGCATATACGGAAAGGCCATGACGATTTGTGCTGTATCACAGTTGAGGTCTCTACTGGAGTGCGACAATGGGCTGTGCGGTGCCACGAGAGGCATTTGGCCTCCGGGCCTCAGCTTCTCTGATTATGGAAGGTAGAGTTTGGACTTGGTGGCTCTTGCCTGCCCATCAGAATCACCTGCTGATCCCAGGGTTGCCCTCTGGAGATTCTGATCTGAAAGGTCTGGAATCGAGCCCAGGCATCTGCTTGTTCGAAGATGTTTCCTGAATGATTTTTCACGTGCAGCCAAGGCTGAACCACAGGCCAGGAGATCTGGGAGGCCTCTGTCAATTCTAAAAATATTCCTAGGCCTGTGGGGGATTGCCAGGCCAGAGGCACAGATGGTGGTACCGGATGGGCTGGGGCTGCCACAGCAGTTTTCGGCTCCCCCATCTCTGCTCAGCTCCAGCAGGACTTCTCCCTAGCCAGCCGGGACCCCAATTTGCTGTGGCGAGAGCAGCTCAGACTATAAGGGGTCACAGCTGTGCACCTGGCAGGCGGCCCCAACACGCTGATCCATGCAGCCTTCAGAGATGTCGGCCAGGCAGCTATAGGCGGGGTTGGGGGTGTCAGCTCTCTGGGGGGCAGCTCAGTGAGGAAGCATTTGCAAACCTTGGGCAGTGACAGCTTCCAGCTAGGAGGTGCTACATTAAAAAAATATGTTTCAAAAATGTTTTTGACTTCCTTAACCGAAACACCGTTCACAACAAAGCAGGTGGGGCATTATGGTTGCATTCCCTTTCTAACATAACTTTTCCTGTTTGCCTCATCCTTTCTCGTTTGTTTAGCTCTCTCTGAATCCCTGACCACGTCTTCCCCTGTATTCCAACAGCGTGATCATTGAAAAACTTCATCAGTACAGAACAAGGTAAGAAAAGATGAACAACCAAAAATCATATAGGTCACCATCATTCAGCAATAACTTGTTAACATTTTGTAATGTTTCTAAATGCCTGTACACCTCATGACCCTGACAGTTACATTGTTGAGTGTTTATTCCAGGGCAGGCAAAGTTGAGCAGTTTGTTTATTACCTGATGAGATCACCACGGGACACAGAGCCATGGGAACTCCTAAGATCCCCTTCTCACAGGTTGAGGAAAAAGGGCCAAGGAACCTGCCCAAGGTCACACCTTGAAGGTGTTAGACTTCATAGCCAAGTCTGTTTGGTTCCAGTGTTCTACCACTAATTCCTACCAACTGCTGAAGTAGAGGCAGCTCACATTATAGCAATCGTCCTCTAAAAGGGAGTTCTTTTTCACACAACATTTCCAGATCTTTTCCCAAAATCATTAAAATTCTTTTTCTGCAAGTAGCTCACACTTGTAATCCCAGCACTTTAGGAGGTCAAGGTGGGAGGACCGCTTGAGGCCAGGAGTTCAAAACCAGCCTGGGCAACATAGCAAGACCCTGTCTCTACAAAAAACAAAAAAATTAGCCAGGCATGGTGGCATGTCCCTGTAGTCCTAGCAACTCAGGAGGCTGAGATGGGAGGACCACTTGAGACCAGGAGTTTGTGGCTGCAGTGAGCTATGATGATGCCACTATACTCCAGCCTGGGTGACAGAGTGAGACCCTCTCTCAAAAAAAAAAGAAAAAAAATGCTTCTTTCATTTCACTAGTAATCAAAGAAAACCAAGTCAAAGGAAGACACCATTTTTCATATATCACACTAGCAACATTTAAAAATATTATACACGTGCATATAAAGAATTTTTAAATGTTCAAATGCCTTGCTTCAGTAATTCCATTTCAAAGAACCTATACTGAGGAGATAGAGAAGTAATGGAAGATTTACTTAAAAGAATATTTATTGTGGCATTATTTAGAGCTGTGAAAACTTCTGTTGAAAATAATTTGAATATACAACATGCAACTTCAGAAAATTATGCCAGCATTAAATATCATATTAGAAGGTATATTTAATGACACACAAAAATATTTCCAGTATATGTAAATCCAAAAAAGCAGGGTATGATGCAGAGTTGGTGCAGATGGCAAAATCCATTTAAATTAAACAAAAATTCAGTCCTCCTGTTACATTGATATAGGACTCCATTGTGTAGATGAAACATTCAACCAGTCCCCAAACAACATTTGGGTTCTTTCCAGTCTTTAATTGTCACAAATGGTGTTGCAATGAATCATCTTGTTTGTATGTCATTTCTTAGTTTTGCAGAGAGTCTTTGCAATAGATTTCTAGAAGTAGGATTGCTAAATCAAAGGGTAAATGCATATTTAATTTTGCTAGATATTGCCAAATTGCCTTCCTTAAAGATTGTATTATTTTGCGTTCCATGAGCAATGTGTAAGAGAGCCTGACTGCCCACATCTTATCATCAGAGTATGTTGTCAAACTTTGGGAGTTTTGTCAATCTAAAAGGGGAGAAATATTATCTCAGAGTAATTTTAACTTGTACTTTCCTTATTATGAAAAAGATTAAGTACTTTCTTTTTCTACTATCTGTGTTCATATCTTTTGCCCATTCTAAAAATCAGGAACTCTTTATATATTAAGAGTATTAGCCTTTTGCGATATAAGTTGTCAATACCTTTTCAGTGTGTTGATTTGTCTTTTGAATATTTATGATCTTCCTCTCTGTCTATCCTATCTGCAAAATGATGCTTATACTTATGTAGTGAAAGTTATCAATCTTTTCTTCTGTTGCTTCTGATTTTTTTTTTTTTTTTTAGACAGAGTCTCACTCTGTTGCCCAGGCTGGAGTGAGTGCCGTGGCATCAGCCTAGCTCACAGCAACCTCAAAGTCCTGAGCTCAGGAGATCCTCCTGCCTCAGCCTCCCGAGTAGCTGGGACTACAGGCATGCGCCACCATGCCCGGCTAATTTTTTCTATATATTTTTAGTTGTCCAATTAATTTCTTTCTATTTTTAGTAGAGACAGTGTCTCGCTCTTGCTCAGGCTGGTTTCGAACTCCTGAGCTTGAGCAATCCGCCCGCCTCGGCCTCCCAGAGTGCTAGGATTACAGGCGTGAGCCACCGCACCCGGCCTGTTTCTTCTGATTTCTAAAGTTATGAATGTTTTTCCCACTCTAAATTTATAAAGACATGCACTCAGTTTTCTTTCTGGTATTTGTGTTTTTATTTTTCATATTTAAATTTCTTACCCATTTATCATTTATTTTGGTCTATAAGAAGAATGGATCTGATGTTATCTTTTTCCGTATGAGTACACAGTTGTCTCAATATCATTTATTTAAAAGTTTGTCTTTTCCCCACTGGTTAAGATGTGTCCTTTATTGTATACCAAATTTCCTTTTGCATTTAGGTCTATTTATGGATTTTCTATTCAGTTCCATTGGTCCGTCTATTCACATGCCAATACTATACTCTTAATTATAGAAATGTTATAACATTTTGATGTCTTGGAGATCTAGCCTCTCCATGTTTTTCTTTCTTGGAGCATTTTACTAGCTATTCTTGGCAGGGCGCGGTGGCTCACACCTGTAATCCTAGCACTCTGGGAGGCTAGGGCGGGCGGATGGCTCAAGGTCAGGAGTTCGAAACCAGCCTGAGCAAGAGTGAGACCCCCGTCTCTACTATAAATAGAGAGAAATTAATTGGCCAACTAAAAAATATATATAGAAAAAATCAGCCGGGCATGGTGGCGCATGCCTGCAGTTCCGCCCACTTGGGAGGCTGAGGCAGAAGGATTGCTTGAGCCCCGGAGTTTGAGGTTGCTGTGAGCTAGGCTGATGCCACGGTACTCACTCTAGCCTGGGCAATAGTGAAAAAGAATTTTACTAGCTATTCTTGCTTGTTTATTTTTCCAAAGGAAATTTATAAAATAAACTTGCACAGTTCTATAAAACAATCAAAACCTGGTGGTAATTTTCATTGATATTATGATTAACATATCATTTAACTCAGGGAGACCCGGCATCTTTGAGATAAAAGTCTTCCTGTCCAAGAACATGGTATGTCTTTCCATTCATTAAGTCCACGTTTGTGTCTTTCATGTGTGTTTCATAATTTTTACTCACACAAGTTTTACACATTTCTTTTAGGTCTATGCCAAATATTTTACTTTATTATTGCTATTTTAAATGGACCTCTTTTTCATTATGTTTTCTAATTACTTACTGTTTGTATATATGAAGGCTACTGATTTCTACATGTTGAATTTTATATCCTGTTACTTTATTTAATTTGCTTATTGTTTATGAGTTTCCTCTTCACTTCTTTTGGGTGTTCCAATGAAATAATTGTGTTATCTATAAATAGAAATTATTTTATCTCTTCCTTTTTGATTATTATGTTTCTTGTCTGATATTATTTCTGTTATATAATTTGTAATGGCTAATACTTCCAAAGTGATGTTAAATCATAATGGAGATAGTAGGCATTATTCCTGACTTTAGTATTTTTACATTAAGTAAGATAAGATGCTCACTCTTGGGTAATTTTATATATATAATCAGGTGTGAATTATGTCAAGTACCTTTTGACATTATCTTGTTTTGGGTTCCCGGAACATAGACAAAAGATTGTGTGCAGATAGTTTATTTGGGAAGGCAATCCCAGGGAACACGAGTGAGAAATAGTGGGGAATGAAACAGGGAAAGCCAATACAAAGATGCATTAACAAATTGGATGCCCTTATAGGCAACCCATGCTTGATTCTGTGGGACCATCAAAGGAGCCTTATGAAATGTGCTTTAGAACTGTTTGCCAGGAAATGAAAGGCTGGCTTTGATCAAGGTTCCTCACACTTTACAATTGTACATGTATGAATGCTGAGAAGGTTTTTTTCAGGCATCCATAGCACTGTGTCAAAGAAGCCCTGGGGCAGATAATAACATTCATCATCTTATAGTTTCTATGGGTCAGGAATGTAGAGTGTCTTAGCTGGGTGGCTCTGGCTCAGCTAAGGTGGGGTCAGTTAGGATGTCTGCAGGTCATACAGTCATCTAAAGACTTACTCGGGGCTGGAGGATTCACTTCCAAATGGTGCATTCACATGGCTGTCGGCAGGAAGCCTCAGTTCATCACGTGGGCCTCCCCAGTTGCTTCCGTGTCCTCACAACATGGCAGCTACCTTCCCCCAGAGCAAGTGACCTACAAGGGGAGGGAATTAGTCTCCACCTGTTGAAAGAAGGAAAATCAAAGAATTTATGCACATATTTTAAATCCAGCACACTATCGTTAATGTAGTCCAAATAGATCTGAACTGTCTGAACACCCTGAAGAACATCATGTTGATCAATTATGTCAATAACGTCATGTTCACTGGACCACTTGAATAAGAAGTGGAAAGTACATTGAAGTTTTGGTAAGATACATGTTCATTAAAGAATGGGAGGTAAATCCTAGGAAGATTCTGGAGCCTACCACGTCAGTGAGGTGTTTAGGGACAAACTGACAAGGAAGCATAACACTTGGTAGCCTCTTGGGGTCCTCATTCCCCAATATGTTTCTTACTGGGGAAAACTGCTCTGACCATTCGCCAGGTCACATGGAAGACTGACAACTTTAAGTGGGGCCCAGAGTAAGAAAAGGCTCTGCAACTGATTCATGCTGCGTTACAAGCAATCCTGCCCCTCAGGCTATGTGACCCCAGAGACTTTGTGATATTAGAGGTTTCTGTGGTGAAAAAAGACCCATGAGGAATGTACGGCAAACCCCAGACAGCTAAATGCCACTCAAGGAACAGTTCCTGGAATCCTCCTGAGCCATGGTAGAGATGGAAGAGATGACTATGGGGCATCAAAGTGACCTGTGGTCAGAGCTGCCTGTCATGAGCTAGTTTCTGTCAGACCCATCAAGTCATAACATGGAGTGGGCCCAGCAGCAGTCCATTGTGAAACCGTAGTAGAACCTCAGGATTGGGTATCAAGTAGGGCACGGAGACCCCTTCCCAAGATTCCATTTATGTCCACATGGAAGGTGCCTTATGACCAGCTGATGGAAGAGGCCAAGGTCAACCTTGATTCTTGCATGAGTTGGGTTGATATGGGGTATAAACTCAAAGTGCTGATGCAGTCCTGTCTCACTCAGGGTGCCCTGAAAGAGTATTGAGGGGGAATCCCCTCCAGGATCAGAGCTGTGGGTGGTCCATCTAGCCATCTACTTTATATGGAAAGAGAAGTGGCCCAAGGTGAAAATATACACAGACCGTGAAGGTAGTGGCAAATCTCTTAATTGACCAAGAACCCAAAGGAAACAAGACTGAAAGATTGGGGACAGTACTGGAAAGAAGCATGTAGATAAAGAGTCTGCAAACTTTTTCTATAAAGTGTCAGAGTAAATATTTTAGACTCATAGGCCATATGGTTTTTGTGGCAACTATACAACTCTGCTGTTGTAGTACAAAAAGAACCTTATTCAATACACAAATAAATGAGTGTGGCTGTGTTCCCATAAAACTTTATTCACAAAACAGGCAGTGGGTGAATTCGGTCTGTGGGCTTTTGTTGCCAACCCCTGGTATAGATGGACCAAAGGAAGTGGGTAAAAAAAATGTGAATATCTTTGTACTACATTTCATTGACCACATGAGAGCATCTACCTACAGAAGAGCAACCAGACAACCAAACAGACAAAATGAATCAGCTAGTTGGTGTCAGCCAGTCTCAGTTATCACCCTCCCCAGTTCTAGCATGATCAGCTTGGGAATGGAGCAGTCATTGTGGCAGCTTGGAAGCTATGAAAGGGCCCAAAAGTATGAGCTCCTACTCCCCAAAGCTGATGTATTGTAGTTACTACTGCTGTGCAACGCCCAACCTGCCAGCAGCAGAGGCCAGTGCTAAGTCCTCAATACAGGGCAAATCCTCAAGGACACCAACCAGCCACTTGATGCTAAGATGACTATTGGGCCTCTTCCACTCTGGAAAGAGCGTCATCTTGACTGGAATTAATACATGTTCTAGATGCAATCTTACCTTTTCTGCCTGCAGGACCTTGCACAACACTCTGAGGACTTACAGAGTGATCCACCATTACGGAGTTCTGCATAACATCACCTGCGACCAAGAAATCCAGCTTACAGCTGCAAGTATGGCAATAGGACAATGGGATCCACTAGCCCTAACACATACCACATTACTGAGAAGCTTCTGGAATAATAAAGTGCTGAAATAGCCTTTTGAAGCTGTAGCTAAGGTACAGGCTTAGTTATGATACTCAACAAGAATGAGATATCATCCTCCAGGATGCAATATACACTCCAAATTAATGACTATTGTGTGGTATTGTGTCCCCAGTAGATAGACTACGTGAGTTTCAAAACTCAAGAATGTAAGTAGGAGTGGCCCCACTTACTGTCAATCTCATTGGCCCACTCGGGGAATCTGGGCTTCCCCATCTCTCAATTTCAAGGTCTAGAGATCCTGGTTCCAAGAGGGGAAAGCTTCCACCAAGAGACAGAGTAAAAGTCCCCTATAGCTATTGCCCAGTCATTGGGTTCCTTTTGCCAAGAGATAGCAATAACAGAAGGTACTATCATGGGTAATTAATTGACCTCGATCATCAGGAAATAGGGTTACTGTTATTCAATAGGAAAAGAGAAGAATGCACTTTGCATTCAAGTGATTTACTGAGAAATCTCTTGGTACTCCCTGCTCAATATTTATGGGAAATGGCCAAGGGAAGCAGCCACTGTCTAAGAAGAGCGTGGTGACTATAGGTTCAGGCCACTCAGTAATGAGGATCTGGACCATCCGTCAGACCAGCCATCTGGACCAGCAGAAGTACCAGCTGAGGCTGAGAGAAATCTAGAATCCTAGACTAGGATGCATATTAGAGGAAGGAGAGTGTGGCTCAAGACCTGCTGAAGCTGTGGGGGCTGTAGTTAGTCCTAGTAACTCAAAGTTTTCCTAAGAAAGAAAATCATTCAGAATCCTAGAGCTATTCCCAGATGGAGTGAATTGAATGCACAAAGTAAACAGATCCAAGTGGTGCAAGGGATAAACTGTAGTGGATGCTGTGGTGAGCCACACAGAAATTCCCCCTTTAGGACTGAGGCACTCGTTTCCTAGCTTCCAGGAGTGTTGGCTACCAATGGCTCACAGCTGAATCCTTATCTAGAAATTGCTCTGAGCAAAAGAGAGCTGTCTTGTCCAAGGTTTTTTGCCCCCACTCTGGTGTCAGTGCATTTTCAACGTAGGAGTACAAAAGTGTGGCCCCCTTGCCACCATTTGGGCCAAATCTAAAGGAATATTTCAGCACCAGAACTCTGCGTGGGATGGATTGAGTCTTCTGCTGCAACTGCTTCTCATTCTACTTTTCCATCTGCCCAACCCTGCCATACACACGTGCACACGAGCACACACACACACACACACACACACACACACACACAAAATTTGGAAGGTAAAAGATCCCCTATGAGCTCATCTCTAGAAAGTAGCACTGCTCACTGCTTGGTTAGTATTACTTCTCGTTTCTTTTTTATATAGCCAATATCTCTTTCATAATTTGCAAAACTAATAATAAATTAATACTATTTTAAAGACCAAAAGATGATAAGAAATGGGATTGAAAACTTAACAGAATTCATTAATCATAGGGCTTTCAGCTGTAAAAGCTAACTCCCTTTATCAAAACTGTGTGTGTGTCCCATTGTAAGATACTGGCATACTTTTTAAGCTGTGATTAGAGGAACGTGCTAGACTGCCATCTCCTCTTTCAAAATCAGAGAGAAAAAGAAAATAAAGCATGTGTAATTTTGCCAAGGATAATAACACAAAATATCTAGAAGCCAGAAAGTCCATAGTAAACTGAAAATATGAAGATATTTTTAAAATAAAATATTTTTTTAGAGATGAGGTCTTGCTCTGTCACCCAGACTAGAGAGCAGTGGCGTCATCATAGCTCCCTGCAACCTCAAACTCCTGGGCTCAAGTGATCATCCTGCCTCAGCCTCCTGAGTAGCTAGGACTATAGGCAAGCGCCACCATGCTCAACAATTTTTTAAATTTTGGTAGAGACAGAGTCTTTCTATGTTGCCCAGGCTGGTCTCGAAATCTTGGCCTCAAGCAATCCTCCTGCCTCAGCCTTCCAAAGTACTGGGATTACAAGTGTGAGCCACTGTGCCTGGCCACAATTTGATAAATTGTCATCTCCTCTCTTCTATACATAGACCATGTTGAGATTTCCCCAGTTGGACCACAAATGTCCTTTACAGCAGATTTGTCTGTATAATCAGGACCAGGTAAATCATCTTATGATTCTGTTTTCCTGTTTTATAGATGAGGAAACCAAGACTTCAGGATACTAAGTTGACTTGTCCAGAATCACACAGTAATTATCAGAAGCCAGATGCAAACTCAAATCCTCATGACTTTCATGTTACTGTGTTCTCCATATTGGCAATAGCAGAAAAAATGGGTTGATTGCACAACTACAGTTTTTAAAATCCAAAAAATGCTTAATAATCATTTATTGGGATGATTCAGTGCAATTTTTATAGATGGGGTAGGCTGTGTACTCTTGCTCAAATCTTAACCCCTCCATAAAATGATTTAATTCCTTATTTGCAAAAAGATGAAATGATTTAACTGGAAAAATTCATTATGACCCCAGCAGATTTGTCATGAACAGGCCTGCAGCAATATGAAAAGAACTTCAAATATATACTTTGTATTAAACTGGTGTTGCATGCCAGGAAAGTTTTGGGCCACCTGGAAGGAATATTTCTTTCTTCAGAAATGGTTACCCAAAAAATCCAATTAGGAACAAACTTTCTCCAGGTAATTAATGCTCTACGAAAGGAATCCAAAACAAAAAAGTAAATAGCCTTGGACTTTGCAGTCAAGATAGGAACAAAACAAATTCCCACCCCCTCACCACCTCCTCAGCTTCCATTCCTGGTGGATCAGAACAACCACCAGTGATTGCTGCAAGAAATTATCCCAGATTAGAACAAAAGCCAGTTGTTATGCCTTACACTTTCTTTGCCAGTTTGCAGATGATGTAAAATACATTGGTCAAATCGACAAAAAGAAATGCAGACTTCTACATATATTCTATTTACTAGAAAATAGCACTAGTTTTAAAACTAGCAGCACAAAATTTCATGTGGGCACAGTTTACAAATTGGCATTCCACTATGTTCATGCCCTATCAGGTCTTCGTGTGACTTTTATTTATTGTTAAAGTATCATCAAGAAAATAACGAAGGATAATTTGGAAAGAGGAGAAAAATCACTCACTTCACCCACCACAAGAACACATTTTCATTTTCCTTGAAGATCTCACCCATACATAGGATTGTAATGATCTGGTACCTACAGCTCTTTATTGTGCTACTGATTACTTGGCATCCTCTGTGTTGCTACACAGTTCTCTTAAATCTCTATTGAATTTAAAGAAGGTGACAGAATCTTAGATGTTATTGGAGATATGCACACATATACACATTTCGAGATTTCTAATTTGATTACAGTTTACAAACTCAGAACAGGAATATCCCATTGACTTACTTCCCAAATGTCATGGCAGCAAAAGTTCAAAGCTCTGTGTCACTAAGCATTTAATTAACCTTTCAACAAACATGACTGTGGCAAGAATTTGAGGTGAGAAGTCCAGAGTTTATAAACTCTTCGATTCCTATGCTTTTGTCTTTTGAGCATTTTGGTTATCATTTTTTCTTGATTTCCCAGTAAAAGATGTTTTAAGGAAATTCCCATCTGGGCTCAGTTGAAGAAAAGGGTGCAGGAATTTTTCTTCATCCGGGCCACAAAAGTCAGGGAGACCCGCGGGGTCCAAGCAGTCAGATGTAAAGGGTGGTGAGGGTAGCAGGAACTGAGGCAGTGAGATCTTCAGGAATCAACAGTTGAACCAGATGGGGCCTGAGGTGACAATGAGGAACAGCTGGTGTCATCCCTGGGCATGACCACGTGGCTTTCTCTGTTTTACCTGCCTGATTGCAAATTCCCCAGGGCACAAGCCATATCCTGGGCATACTTAGCACTCAGTCAATAGCTGTTGAATTAATGAGCAAATGTGTAAATGAACTCAGGTCTTGGAGAAATTTTTGAGGCATTATAGAAGAATGGAAATAATACTAATATCCACTAATAAGTTGTTTATTCAATCAACAAATATTTATTGTGCACCTATTCTGTGTCAGGCACTAATTGTGTTGACTACCTTTTCATATGCTTCTTGGTTATTTGGATATACTCTTTGAAGAAGTATCTGTTCAAATCTGCCTATTTTTCTCTTGGGTTGTGTGCTTTTTTCTTATGGATTTGTATAAGTTCTTTATATATTCCAAATGAGTCTCTAGTCAGATATATGTAATGCAAATATCTTCACATCTTGTCTGTGGCTTGCCATTTTACTCTAATAATTATATCATTTGAGGAATTGAAATTTTTAAGCTTAATTTAGGCCAGTTTATCATTCTTTCCCTTTATAGTTAGTGCTTTTGGGTCCTGTGTAAGAAATCTTTGCTCACACAAAAGTCACGAAGATATTCTCTATTATGTCCTAGAAGCTTTATTGTTTAAGTTTAGATTTACAATCTATCTGAAATATATGTTTGTGTATGGCTTGAATTAAAGGTCAAGGTCTCCCCTCCCCCCCAATATAGATGATTGTCAACACCATCCTTTCTCCATTTCATTGACGTAGCACCTTTGTCATAAATCAGGTACCATAATGAGTATGGGTCTGTCTGTATATTTTTTCATTAGTCTATCTGTTTACACTGGCACCGATAACACATTGCAGATTTATAACGAATCTTGAAATCGGTTACTGCAAGTACTTAGACTTCATTCTTCAAGATCATTTACACTATTTTTAGCCTTTTAAAATGCCATATTGTTTTAAAATGTACATTTTATTATTATTCAGGTATGGTGAGACCAACAGATCAGGGGATGACTTCCACTGAAAAGATAGTTTGTTACTCACAGTACCCAAGAAGAAGGGGAATACCACACCACACAGGGAGGCTGAGGAGTGGGGAGAAAGTGTGGGCAAAAGCCCTTATTGTGTAGCCGGGCGCGGTGGCTCACGCCTGTAATCCTAGCTCTCTGGGAGGCTGAGGCGGGAGGATCGCTCAAGGTCAGGAGTTCGAAACCAGCCTGAGCAAGAGTGAGACCCCGTCTCTACTATAAATAGAAAGAAAGAAATTAA
>CAUYRT010051480.1:0-11403 GCA_963574885.1 Lepilemur ruficaudatus
AAATTGGTGCAACCTTTGTGGAAAAGAATTTGGAGATTCCTCAAAGAGCTAAAATTAGAATTACCATTCGATCCAGCAATAGCATTATTAGGCATCTATCCAAAAGAGCATAAGACATTCTATGATAAAGACATCTGCACCCTATGCTTTATTTTTTAAGAGTATTTCCTGCATCGTTAATGTGCTATATGTTTTCAATTTCTATTGCATTTACTGCAATTTGTACTCATTAGGTAAAAATTCCTAGTAAATATTTCTAACATTTTTACAATACTGGCCATAGCAAGTAATAAGTACTTTCATTCTAAACCATTAAGGGATTAGCACTTTCTTTAGGGAAGTATAGCTAATTTTAATTCAATTTCTAGGGGCCTCTATTCTAAAGGTAAAAGCACACTTATGACCATTAGAGATATTTCCTTGGCTAAACTTCATTCTGAGAGGTATACCAGATAATAACAGTGCACACTTATTTGACACTGGCTGCATACAACATACTATTCAAGGCACTGTACGTATGTATATTAACTCATCTAATTTTCACAATAACCCTACGAGTGGATATTATTACCTCCATTTTATACATGCAGAAACCGAGGTCCAAACATACTAAAGAACTTGTTCCACATTTTTCTCCCTAACATGGGAAGGGGTTACAGGGAAAACATTTGCAGAAAACCTAAATTGTTTTTGGTGTGGTCATACATGAAAACATTGGAATTGCTACCATGTAATTCATGGTTTCTGGTTCGCGTGTTTCCTTGAGGGATCTCATAGGAAGAAGATAGTGGCCAAAGGTAGGCTTGAGAGTTTATAAGTCACTTGGCCAACTGTTTGTTGAGTAAATTAAATTTACAAAGTTCTTACGGAAATCAGGAACAAAGATGATGGGCAATGACCACCAATAGTAAATACTACAATCATAGGAGAGGATCATTTAGTCAAACAGCATCATCAACAAATCGCTTTATCTATCTACCTACCTACAGATGACCCTGTTTTGGGAAAGCTACAACGTAAAGTCACAGTTCCTGTCCTTTGAGAGTTTACAAATTAAGAAATGCGTGAACATCGGTACTACCCATGAAAATGAAGCAAACCACACATGCAAAGAGGGCATAACTAACACATGTTATATTTATTTTATGCCTGTGAGATAGGCAACCCGCTTGAGGAGGAGTCATAAGGCCCAAACCAAGGTCTCTGATAAAACAGAAGGCAATGGAGAAGCTGACCAAAACCAGCTAGAGCCAAGATGGCGATGGAAAACGTCCTCAGGTTACCCTCACTGCTCATTATACACTGGTTATAATGTATTAGCATGCTAAAAAAAAAAAAAAAAACCTCCCACCAGTGCCATGACAGTTTACAAATGCCATGGTAACTCCCAGAAATTACCCTATGTGGTTTAAAAAGTGGAGGAAGCCTCCTCACCCCTTTCCCAGAAGTCTTATAAATAATCTCCCCTTCACTTAACATAAAATCAAATAGAAGATGCAAAATTAGACCCTGGAAACTCACAAGGGGCCACTCTGTTATTCTGAGAGAGAGCTGCTGCTCTGCCTATGGAATAGCCCTCCTTCTGTTTCCTTGTTACTGCAATAACTAGCTTCTGCTTTACTCTGTCAGCTTGCTCTTGAATTCTCTCCTGGATGAAGTCAAGAACCCACGTGGTCGGCAGGCTGGACCCCAGCTTTAGGGTCCACTTTCCAGTATCACCTGCACTTTGATTCCAGTGGAATGAGAGAGTCGTTTCCTTATAGATGTTCAGATGGAAATCAAGGTGGTTATCGACATATTCTATCGGCTCTGACACTTTGCTACAGATGTTTAAAAATGTTCTCATTAGGAAATGTGTCCAAAAACAGTTGCTTGTTACCCGCTTTGTTCTTAAAGTCCACACGAGATCTTTGAAAAGGAAAAGATCTGGGTTTCCTTACTCTTCTGCACGCTCTTGGAGGGTGACACTGTGATAGTCATGTAAGCTTCTCGTGTATGGCTCACAGAGACTCCTTGTGGAATGTAACTTCAGAAGTTCTCTCGAAGCAAAAAAGGAAAAATGAGAATAGTCCAGGCAACGGACACAGTTAAAGGACAAAAGAGTTCAAAGCAGGATTACAACGGTGAAGGGGTATTGAACAGATTTGTCTAAAATTAGCTGAGAGAGATGACAGGAGAATAGGAGGTTACAGAAAAATTGGGGGCACCCTAGTATGACACCTTGAAAGAGAACATAAAGCATTAATGTTTTCTTCATAGCATAATGCCAAACCAATGAGGAGCCCTGATTACTGTCCTAGGACAACGCCCTACAGATAGTAGTCATGCAATAAATACCTCTTGTTTTGAAGACAATGATGGTTATGATGATACTAAAGAGGAGCAAGTGTGATGTGCTCTGGTGTCAAACAGAGCAGTAGCTTTGCATTTGTTGCCTTTTAATATGTTTGGAGTCCGTTAAGGAAGTAAACATTTAGCACAAAGCATTTTTTTTCAAAAAACACATACAGTCTTTAAAAACACAAAGTGTTCAGTAATGGTCAGAATTAAAGCTGGACGAGAAGAGAGCTGTAAGGGTGATTATTGTGCACATATCACAATTCAGCTTGAATATCAGATCTCTGAAGACAGCCTTTCCTTTCCTCATACTCCAAGTGACCTCTGCTACACCCCGTGACCCTCAGTATCTACTGTGAAGCCCTCCTGTTCATGTTCATACATACTCAACCTTCCCTCCAAGGTGCTGCTTATCTCACAGCTCATATGGGTTTCACTAGTGTAAAATATTGATTGTTTCCCTACAGATAATGCTCTGGATGTTCTCAGGAAAAGAGCACAGTAAGGCCATCTGCATACAGCGTTGCTAAAGAGGGAGGGAACAGATTTGTGCAGAGAAGTTAAGATCAAGGCACTGGGTCTTTCTACCTGGTTGCTATTGAATGCAATAAAAGCTGGACTTTTGAGGCAGGGGTATCACTTTAGCCCAGGAGTTTGAAGTTGCAGTGAGCTATGATGATGCCACTGCATTCCAGCCCAGGCAACAGAGCAAGACCCTGTCTTTAAAAAAACCAATAAAACAACCTTAGACTCTTAAATAATGGATAACAAAATACTACTAATAATTTTGCACCACAGCTGTATAGTTTCAGAAAATTTTATGACTTTAGCATCTGTAGATACTATACTTGGGGAAATGGCAGTAAGGTAGATGGAACATTCAAAATCAAAAAAAAAAAAAAAAGACACCCTACTACCCTAGAGTTGCAGATTATAAAAAAATTGAGGATTGCTCAAATTTTATCTAGACCACTGACTCAGAAGCTTAATGTATTAAAGAGGCTTACGTTGGAACCAAGAATGGGACTAGTTAAAGAAGAGAAGGAAAATTCAAGCAAAGGAGAAAGCCATTGGCTTTTAACACATTCAGAAAATATAGAGAGCTGTGAACCATCAGAAGAAATAGCTAGCAGGTGATAGCATAATTGCAAGCAGATGTATCTGAAACTACTGGCAGGGTTTGGAATTGTGGACATTATCAGGTGAAAATTTATACTGAAACAAATGTCAATCAATGAACTATCCCATTCCAAGACCAGGATTTATTTCCATGGTTTGCCAAAGTATCATAGAAGAATGATTATTATTGAGACAGTAACAACTCCATGAAATAAATTGAGTATTCAAGATATGAGTCATCCTGTTTAAAGGATCATGACTGGTAAACTAAAAATTATCCAGAAAACTCTTGTTAATTCTCATCTATATTTTTGGAAATGATTTTCTGCGATTTTCCACACAGCATGGTGAACATAATAGCCTTTCTGCTATTGGGGAATGCGTGATGTCACAGAACCTTGATTCTTGCTGCCAAGGACCATAGGTGGAAGGTATAAAGAAGCAAGCTGCCTGTGTCCTAGTCTCTTGTCAATCCCAAAGGCCCCACCTTTGTCCAAGTCTTAGGGCACCATTCACACTGGAAACTTTGTTTCAGGGTGCCAACTACATTGCGAATGGGATCCCTTGGAATGACAGTACTGTCTGAAATGTTATTCTGTTATTGTTTTAAACAAATGGCTTAATGTTGGTTTATTTTTTTCATTTGGTTTTTTCTCCAAATGCAGAGATGGGGGGCAGGTAAAAGGGGAGGGGAGCAATGAATCCAGTTGTTTTAAATCAGTCGTTCTCAACTAGGGATTATTTTGCCCCAGGGGACATTTGGCAATGTCTGGAGATATTTGGGGATGTCATAACTAAAGGAGTGCTACTATCATCTAGAGACTGGAGGCCAGGAGTGCTGCTAATCAGCCCACAATGCACAAGGTAAGTCTCTTTGACAAATAATTATCTGGCCTAAAATGTCAACAGTGCTGAAATTGAGAAACCCTGGTTTATAGTTTTATTATTCATCTCTGGTGGATTGTTTACATTAATGGGCAATCAAGTGATTGTTTATATCACATAAGAAGAACTGTTTTAAAGAAAGGAATTATCTTGAGAAATGGGGAAAAGTTAACAGTAGAAGGGTAGGAAGGGAATTATTTTTGCTCTGGTAATGGAGTACCTACTGTATTCCGAGGACTGTGCCTGGTACCTTGCCTACTTTTATCACATTCACTAGCCCAGATAACCTTATGCAACAAATATTTTTCTTCCACTTTCTTTATGAGCAGACACTTCTAAATTAAGTAAGTTCCCTTTAGGAACTCATAGGCAGCACTGCAGAGAAACTGAATTCAAGAGATGAGGGTAAAAGACTTAGGGAGATCACAGATGAAATGGTCAAAATGTCCACCCAGTTAGAATCAAAAAGCACTTAAGTCCTGAACAGTCATATGTAGTCTTCAGCCGGGGGGACTGGGCTCTTTTGCCACGTGGGAGAAAATTCCTTTAATCGCTCAATCACAAGAACAGCCGGCTCCTCAAAGTGCAGAAGGCCCCTAAACCAATTGCACACACATCCTGAGTCCTGTCTTGGTTTCTGATCTGTGGTCTGAGCCTGTGGTCTCAAGAAGACTGTTAGAGGGAAATGAAAAACAAATTTGTTAATATGCATGATATTAGCCTTTACCAGCCTGCAATGGGACAAATACTGTCAGTGCCAGGCATCTGCAAACCCACAAACACCACGTTGCCAACATGTTTTTCTAGCTAACTAAGAGGCTCTAAATTTTTCAAATTTATATCCAAAATACGTCCACCCGCAATACTGGCTCCAGTAGTGTTCTGGGGATTACAGCTTGCTATCATTTGCTAATTAGATTTGCAAAGCAAACCTAAATATATACTGTGCTGCTTCTTATGTTACTGTTCATCTAATCTGTAGCTGCCATGAGGGGAAAAGTTTTGCCATTAGTGGAAATCTAGTTCCAACACTGTAGCAATGTGTGGCCCAGAGTAGGAGGAAACGCTCAAAATCTGAATGGTAGTGTTTTTTCTGTAAAATTACTATTATCCAAGTGATTTTAAAAAATTATACATAAAGGACCATGAGGAAGGAAGACCAAAAAGAAATAAACCTAGTCACGTACATGTGTTCTACTCTCTGTTTCTTACCATTAACTTTTAACTCTTTACTCACGGAAACCTTTTCTTATATTCCTGGCATTACTATTCTCCTGCTTTCTGGATTTCTTTGAGGTTTCTTGTCTTTGGAGAATTTTATGAAGATGCATCATTTCAAGCCTCCCTCTAAACTTATAGCGCCTTGCTTTCTTTACCACTTTAGAAAAGACCTTATCTTTTCCTGTGTCCCAGGCTGTCCTTGCCTCTTTCTGCACCTTGGGGCTTCCCTTCACAGAGAGAAGGGCCCTCAGTTCCCCCCGCCATTCTTACTCCTCACATAGC
Source organism: Lepilemur ruficaudatus (assembly GCA_963574885.1). Taxonomy (NCBI): domain Eukaryota; kingdom Metazoa; phylum Chordata; class Mammalia; order Primates; family Lepilemuridae; genus Lepilemur; species Lepilemur ruficaudatus. The sequence goes on from CAUYRT010051480.1 coordinate 5,845, forward strand.
TCCACCTGTGAGGTGTGCGGACCTGCTTGTGCATTTCAGCAGGGTTCTTCACTAAGGTTTACCGCCTACTGTCCAGGAGTCCTCTGGCTGCCATCCTCCTGTGTGGCTCTTACCTTCATCAGCCCTGTAGCTAGCCTACATTTACTTTGTCTTTTTATCTTTTTCTAAAATTACAATGAGTTTTTGATCACACCGCTATAATTTTAAAACCTATCTGGAGTCCCATTAAGACTTCAGCATGACCTTCATATGAGAACTATTCTGATTTGGGAAATGCAGATGTAATTTATTAAACATCTAAAGAAACAGTCACCTGCACATTAACAGATCTATACCACATACGTGAAAAATAATAAAAAGAAATCCAGAGTTCTCGGAGTCTAAAATGCAGACTTTTTTTCAGCAATCTGATAAATCAGAGTGTGAAAGGGAAATTAGGTAATTGAAATAATTGCAAGTTTCTTATGCATTGAATCCATGGGGTCAGAAATGTAAATTAGTAGTGAATAGGGTTAACTCTACCTCTGAACAAAATAGGTGGCTGCCGACAGAAGTGTGATTTGAAGGATTCCAGAAACACATACTTATCTGAAAAACAAATCTCCCTCTCTAATCAGCTACAATGCTTTTAATGTCATCACTAGAGGTTTTAAGGTTTTTTAAAGCAAATATTGTCATATATAAGATGCTTATTAAAATGTAAGTGCCTCTAGTAAATAAATGCATGAAATGCTTTTTGATCAGTAATACATAAAGCAGACTAGGGCACAGGTTGTAACCCAGTGGGATGGAATTGAAGAAATGAAATGTTTGATAAACGTAAGTGGGGTGGGAGGGCCTAAGCTCAGCCGAAAGAAATCATGCTGGTACCCGGTAGCGTGGCTGCAGAGAGGAGAGCATGAAGGGCCTGGAAATAAATAGGAAAAGATGCGACAGAGAAGTCGAGAAAGAGAAATAAGTAAAAACGGGGAGGTGAAAACTCCTGATTCACAATTTTCCACAGTCTGGAAAAGTATGATTCCACACGGTTTTCCCTCTCTGTCTGACACTGAGCCTCTGAGAGCTTCTAAAAAAAGAACACTTTTTCTCCAGCTCTTCTTAATACTCCGCTTAAACCCAGCTTAGCACAGTGCCTTACACATAGTAAGCACTCAATAAATATTTGATTGATAGGTGCTCACTCTCCCGTCAGCTTGCATGTCCGCAGCTAACACCACACCCCAAGGGGCTCCGAAAACTAAGTAGGAAAATGCTCATGTTAAATGTGAAGGAGACAGATTATTCCCAGAAGGAATGCAGCTACACAACTGGGTGCTTACAGTGAGACAGCATGCCACAGTTCGCATTTATATAGTTTATGAAGGTGGATGAGAAGCAAGCGCAATCTTACCTCTCCTCAAATAAATTTCAACAGAACTTCCCAGCATAGGTGTTTATTGTCATAAAAACAGGTTTAATAATCCTATGTTTCAGACGTAAAATACCAGCTAACAGAGAATTACAGTATCCAAATGCACCTAAGCAAACCCAATCAATGAGCAACAAAGCTTAGACTCCTGAAATTATCCACCCGGTCTATAACCTACCCTCAATGAAATGGACCAAGAGTCATTAAATCCTAGCTGGACACACATGGAAGGCTCTAGAAGGAATGCTGCAGTCCTTTTATATGCTGTAGCATGATGCTATTTGGGAAATTCCATACATTTTTCTCTAATGGTACAAGTGAAACTGTAAGCTGCTGTTAGTGAATAAAACCAGATTGCTCCGGGCACAGAGCCATACCAATCCAGGGCTAATGTGTGAACCAGAACCGAGCATGGTAGGTAGCCCCTGCAGAGCACGAAAGTTATACTAAAGAGATGAAAAGCCTGCAGCTATTCTATTGGGCAAATCGTTCTACCTACTGAGTTGAAAAAGACTATAGGAGGTCCAGGGCAGAAGCATGGAGAACAGTTAGGGACAACATTGCAATAACTCAGACAAGATATGATGATGGATAAACTAGGATGGTAGCAGTAGAAATGGTAAGAATTCTAACTAGCGTCCAAATGTATAGCAGAAAGAATGTGCTAATGGATTTAAAGTGAGGTAGAAATAAAGGAAACATCTTTGTTCCGGCCAATTGGATGAATAAAGGTGCTATTTATTACATGGAAATGCAAAGTTCAGGATAAAACCTAGCAGAACTTGTCATATTTCAAATGCCTTTCGGACATCCAAGTGGAAATGTCAAGTAGACAGATGGCTTTATATCACTATCACTGGATTTTTGAGGAGAGGTTTAGATGGGAGATATGAATTACAGAGTCATCAGTGTATAGATGGTGTTTAAAATTATGAAACCAGTTGAGATCACTTAAGAGGTAAATGCTGGTAGAAAAGAGGTCCAAGTCCTGACTCTGGGACATTTCAGATGCAAATCTCGGCCAGATTGATGGAGTTTGCCAAAGCATGGTTATGAGGACATGCTGAGACGATCAACCTATAAAGGAACAAGAGATTGTTATAGGGCATGACCATTTCTAGATAGAAAATAAGATAGGTTAAGGGCTCTTCTGTCTTCAAAATAAGCATTTTATTATTTACAGTGTCTACATGGGAAAATTGAGTAGAAATCAAATAATTATTAAACTGGGCAGTTCCAGTTAAATGTGGGTTTTCTTCTGCTTCTGTTACTCTTGAGACAGCAAGACCAACCCCTCCTCATCTTCCTCCTCCTCAACCTATTCAGTGTGAAGATGATGAAGATAAAGACCTTTATAATGATATACTTCCATTTAATTAATACTAAATATGTGTTATCTTCTTTGTAATTTTCTTAATAACATTTTCTTTTCTCTAGGTTACTTTATTATAAGAATACAGTATATAATATATGTCACATACAAAATACATGATAATCATCTGTTTATGTTTTTGGTTATGCTTCTGGTCAACAGTAGGTTATTTATAGTTAAGATTTGAGGGAATCTAATGTTATACATGGATTTTCAACTAATCCACACATTATTTAAATAAAATTCGTATGGAATCTCAAGGAACCTCAAACAGCCAAAACAGTCCTGAAAAAGAAGAAAAATGCTGGAGGACTCATATTTCTTGATTTCAAAACATACTGTAAAGCTTCAGTAATCAAAACAGTGTGGTATTGGAATAAAGACAGACATATAAACCAATGGAATAAAATAGAGAGCCCAGCAATAAACCTACAAATATGCAGTAAAAGATCTTTAACAAGGGTGCCAAAACCAATCAACAGGGGAAGAACACTCTTTTAAACAAATAATACTGATAAAACTGTATATACATATCCAAATAATGAAGTTGGATGCTTATTTAACACCATGTTCAAAAACTGACTATAAATGGATCAAAGACATAAACGTAAGAGCTAAAACTGTAAAACTCTTAGAAGGAACCATAATAAAGAAAATGAAAAGATTCTCAACATCACTAATGATTAGTGAAATACAGATCAAAACCACAATGAGATACTGCCTCATACCCGTTACGATAGTTACTATCAAAAGAACAGAGCATAACAGCTTTTGACAAGGATGTGAAGAAATTGAAACCCTTATGGAGTATTTTTGGGAATATAAAATGGCACAGCCTCTATGGAAAACAGTATAATAGCTCTTCAAAAAATTATTAATAAAAACAGAATTACTGTATGATCCAGCAATGCAATTTCTGGGCATATACACAAAAGATTTGAAAGCAAGTTCTCAAAAAGATACTTGTATAACCATGTTCATAGCGGCGTTATTCACAATAGCTAAAAGGTAGAAGCAACCCAAGTTTCCATTGAGGGATGAATGAATAAGCAAAATGTGGTATATACATACAGTGGAATACTATACAGCCTTAAAAAGGAAGAAGATTCTGACGTATACTAACACATGAATAAACCTTGAGGATGTTATTCTGAGAGAAATAAGCCAGTCACAAAAAGACAACTACAGACAGTCCCCAACTTAAGCTTTTTCAACTTTATGATGATGCAAAAACATACGAAATGCATTGAATAATATAATTGCTAATAGAAAATAATTTATGTTTGGATTTGGCAAGCATAGATAGCTACGTAAGCCATGTTTAGAAGCAATATTATTTTCCTCAGAAACTTAAATGTCAATGTTATTCAGTCAAATAAAAGAAACAAGTCATTTGTGTAGCCTCTATATTTAGTAGTTATGATAACCCAAAACAATAGATAACCCATATAAGATTCTACATTTGCTTTCCCTCATGTCACAAACAAAAAAGCTCAAATTCACAGAGCCGTATCTTCTTCTGGGCACCTGCTACCATCACTTCATCCCTACTGAGGGCCGGCTCAGACATGGGAGGGAGGCTTCAGATCACTAAAATAATTAGCCAAGTGAACAGTCCATTTTGACGTTAAGGAATATTTAACCTTTGCACATTACAACGAGTAAAAAATAGCCTTACTGTAAGATGCTAACAGCCACTGGTTGGTTCCAGGCTTTTGCCTTCTCCACCCCTCCACCTTTTCCCTGCCTTACTGTAGCACCTTTTCCTGCCAAGGAAGCTTGCAGAAGGATTTCCTTACTTCTGTCGTATTTATTATTTTTCCATCGAGATTCTCATTATGGTCTTGTTTCAATTTCGTGTTGGACCAAAGTTGCTATTGGTTGAAGTGGAACAAAGTGAAATCCAGCCTGGAAAAGGATAATTCTACTTTCCAACTTCTCATCACTGCATATTCTGCCCGCCTTGGCTCCAGAAAATTCTCCAGTTATTTCCTTTTGGCAGCATCGTTTTAGTGCACTTAATAAATTTGGACTTATGAGGGCGTAGAGTAGCCGTCTCAACATTTTTTTAATGTTACGGACATTGCTGTTTCCCTTAGAGGGAGCTGAGTGAAACACCTCCTGCTCTTTGTCATTTCTGGCTCTGATGTCAGTTTCTGGTTTTGCTGTTCTCAGAGCTGCTTCAGGGCAGGCAGAGTAAGAGTTCTTCTGCCTGATAAGATGCAATGAAGTTCAAGGGAGTTCTGAGGCCCAAAATTCCTTCCTTTCCTAGAGGACGGTCAGCTTCACCCTTTAAATGTATTGGGTGCTTAAAATTCCTTATTATTATTAAACCCACAGGCTATTCAACCCAAATGTCACTTTCTCAGTAAAGCCTCTCATAATTTCTTCCACTTCAGCCTCCTGCTCCAGATGTAATAATTCACCCCTTCATCTTGTTTCTAGGATTGAAACTGGTCATATTCTATTAGACAGTCATTTTTATATGTTTCTGTCGCCCCTGCTGGAAAGTGAAAACCTCAAAGATTACAGCCATATATTATTAATCTTTGTTTCTCCAGCATCTGACACATAGCAGAGTATCAATCAATATTCCGTGCATGAATGTAGCGTCAGAGATTGGACCACACATCATTCCATACAGTTGGAGCACTATGTATGTACTCTCTGGACTACTTTGACAGAGTAGGTTTTTGAATGTAACAAGATAAGTCAACTTGAGTGGTAATATATTTTGGGAAATCAGCTCACTACAAATTGTGACTATAAACATTGTACT
>CAUYRT010051481.1:0-40749 GCA_963574885.1 Lepilemur ruficaudatus
GGAAAGATAGATGTTTAAATGCTTATAAGTATTTGTCATTTTCAAAAATAAATGAGATTAAGCCCATTATTCAAAGTGAGGTGACACAAGACCCGAAGAATGGGCCCCACTTGTACTCGCCATCAAATTGGTATTGACTGATTAACACTATGGTGCTCAAATGGCGGGAGTGATCACTAGGGAATTGGGGGGTGGGGGGTAAACCCACGTCAGAGCGATGTGGTGGGCACTGTGGAGGGGTGAGATATGCTTGAAAAGTAGTGGGGAGCAGAATTAGGGGTCTCAATAGGGGAAAGGAATTCCTCTAAAACTGATTTATGTGATTAACTGTATATCTCGGTAAATTCACTGAAAATCATTTAATTGTACACTTAAATTGGAGTAAAGGCATAATATGTAAAATATACTTCAATAAAGAAAAAAATTTAAAAAACACATCTAAGAAATAAAGTATGCTAAGCACTCAATATTGAATTATTGTTCAAAAAATTAAATAGCCAATGGGGGGAAACACATGAATGGATGATTTATAGAACCACATTCTACATGTGACCCAATGTATTATAATGGACAAGCACAGATTTGAAATCAGTTGGTCTTAGACTCAGACTCCTTCTATGGCACTACTTGTTAACTGCTAAACATTGAAATGCTTATTAACCTTTCTAAAATTTAGTTTGTTCTGGTCTGTAAAATGGCAGTATCTATTATGTGTGCAGGATTGTGAGATTTACATAAAATGGCATTAAATTACTAGCAGATGATTTAGACTTTAAAATATAGTAGAAGCTCAACAAATATACTATGCTTCCTCCTTAAAAAGACAAATAACCCCATAAAAATTCGTGCTTCTAGCTTTTAGCATTAGCACTATTTCAATTTTTAGAATCTTTATATCAAATATCTATTAGTTTAAGAATACAGTCCCAAGGAAACTACATTTTTCCTCTCTTGAAGGGTAACTGAGACTCATCAGAAATTTTCCATCACTGACCAGAAACAAATTAGTCAAAAAGTTACAATATAAATTTTATAAATTTCCTGAAGAAAGTGCTCTTTTACTAAATGTATGAATTTTTACAGATTATCTGAGTATGAGATACCTCCTGTAATTTGATGAAGAAAGCAATGCGATTCTTTTCTCTATTTTTACATTTATTTTTTAGCATCTGAAGAAAAAAAAGATAAAATGAAATACTCAAGTTGGGTCTATTCCTGCAGTTAAGAACAGTCAGGCTCTCACAGAGGATTAGAACCTCCAGAAGGCTTGACATCACATAATTTATATTCCTTTGAACCTGAACTGAGTACTGATAGTGCTATTTATTCTGTATCTGAGATGACAATTGACAACCAGTAATTTCTCTGGGGTAAAACACCTCCTTAAGAAATTTTGCATGCTAACAGTGAATTGTGGTACAGCAACAATAACAACCTATCTTATTCTTAAAATCCCAGCAACAAAATTAGATGAAAGATATGATGTTATAAAGTACGTATTATAATATTTGTTACAGTGATAGAAGGTGAACTACATGTTATTGTAAAAGAAAATTCAATTTACGGCCTATTGCCTTCAATTTTGGTTTGATAAGTGCTCAATCTTATGCTGTGTTTCAAGTCCCATCATTTATCTTTTAGAGCATGTACTGTAATGTCTCCTTGAGGGAAATAAAACAATCTTTCCATTTAATTTACTAAGCATACTTATGTATGTTTGAGTTTACAAGGTGCAAATATATGAAAAGCTATTTCTGTTGTTAAAAATCTCTTTGGCAGTGTGAAATCCATCCTGACATTAAGTTTGGAACTATTGATTAAATCCTTATTTGTGGGACAAGAAGCATGCATACTAAAACTATTTCTAATATCCACACATACACACCATATAATTTCATGATCCGTATCAAATTTATTTAAACAACTTCATCAAGTCAAAATATTTAATTATTTACCTCAAATAGTTTAATTAGAAGTGCAAGCAAAAGTTCCATAGGCTATAGTTATTTAAAACTTATTTTTAAAGTTAAAAAAAATCTTTTCATAGCATTGTAAAATGTTAGCTCTGTTTATTAATTCACTTCTAGACAATTATTCCAAATGTAAAATATTATATGTAGGAACATTATAGAAGCTAAATGTCAAAGTTTTAAAATAATTACAAAGACAGCCACCTAATCTTGTCATATGAAGAAAGCACATTTGTTAGTGATACCCTTTCCAAAATTTTCAACAAAAAGATAGTAAATGAATAAGAAGGTATGTATTCTCTAATGCATAGAGAATAGAGACAAATAGAAAGCAGGTGAAGTATATAAAAAAATGTTAGGAGATGGAAAGTGTATGAATGACTGACTACAGTACCTGACTTTTGAGAGTGGGGAAAGATGAAATCTAGATGGTGACTCAAGGGACGGTTAATAATGTTCAATTCAATGCACAACAAAATACTCAAAAAGAGATTGAAATTGAAAGCAGCTGGTGCCTCTGATATGGCTGCCATGTGAAATAGAAGATACCTGATTAAATTTGAAAATAAATAACTTTTTTTAGTACAAGCACACCCTAAATATTACATGGGACATACTTACGCTACATAAAACAAATCAGTTTACCTGAAATTCAAATATAACTGAGCATCCTCTAACTTTATATGCCAAATCTTTCAACCTACTTTGAAAGTAAGTTGTGAAGTGGTGCAGAAATTTGTATAAAGATTATTTGAAAGTGAATATAATAAGCAGTGTTATTTCTAGATCTACTATCTTATCCTACCATGGAGGAAACGACCCCATTGCAACCAAAAAGGCAATGGAGTTTTACTCCCTGAAGAAACTGAACCAGAGAGACTGGATTTAGGGACAAGCACTCTGCACAACATATGAGGGTTGAGTCATCTTTCTAAAAACACTGGAAATAAGTGAAAATCTGGATAATGAAAAGAAAGGCCCTCTAGCACCCTTCCATACTTAGATTATAAATCCTAGGAGGTGGAATTACTTACACCCACCCTCATAAAGCAAGAGAGTAGAGATCCCTTTGGGGAACATTACCCCCAAAAGATCCTCAATTGCTAATGTTTGAAGCTCATTGAAGTATCTCAGCTCTCTTCCTTTGTGACCACCCCACAGTAAAATTGAGATATTAACAAAGTTAACTCATGCTCATAAGAATTTGTTAAGATTTTTAGTATCTACCTTTGAAATAAGAAAGATTGAAAAATATTTCTCCATTTATTTATTAATTTATTCACCAGTATTTGTTGATCTACACACTGTCTAGACACTAAGGATATCTCAGTAAACAAAAGATCAAAATATATTTGACAAAACTTCTAACATGAAAAAAAATAAACAAAAAACAAAGTAAAACGAAAAAAGGTATATAATAAATAATATAAAAAATCTATGGTTAGTATACTCAGAAAAGTGAGAAGATATTTGGATTACCATCTGATCTTTGACAAGGCATACAAAAACATACACTGGGGAAAAGAATCCCTGTTCTATAAACGGTGCTGGGAAAATTGGATAGCCACATGTAGAGACTGAAACAGGATCTGCACCTCTCACCACTCACAAAAATTAATTCACAATGGATAACGGACTTAAACTTCAGACATGAAATTATAATAATTTTAGCAGAAAATGTTGGAAGAACTCTTCTAGATATCGGCCTAGGCAAAGAATTTATGAAGAAGACCCCAAAATCAATAACTACAACAAAAATTAATAAATGGGACTTAATTAAACTAAAAAGCTTCTGTACAGCCAAGGAGACAATTGAAAGAATAAATAGCCTACAAAATGGGAGAATATATTTGCATATATACATCTGATAAAGGGCCAAGAATCAGAATCTACAAAGGATTCAAGCCAATCAGCAAGAAAACATCAAACAGTCCCATAAAAAAGTGGGCAAAGGACATGAACAGAAGCTTTTAAAAAAATGATAGACTAATGGCCAGTAAACATATGAAAAATGCTCAAAGTCTCTAATCATCAGGGAAATGCAAATCAAAACCACAGTAAGCTATCATCTAACCCCAGTGAGAATGGCTTTTATCAAAAATCCCAAAACAACAGATGCTGGCATGGATGTGGAGAGAAGGGAACACTTATACATTCTTGGTGGGACTGCAAACTAGTATAACATCTTTGGAAAATGCTATGGAGATACATGAAAGAACTAAAAGTAGGTCTACCATTTGATCCAGCAATACCACTATTAGGTATTTACTCAAAGGAAAAAAGTCATTTTATCAAAGACACGTGAACTTGAATGTTTATTGTAGCACAATTCGCAATTTCAAAGAAGTAAAATCAACCCAAGTGCTCACTAATACATGAGTGGATTAATAAAATGTGGTATATGTATACTACAGAGTACTCCGCAGCCATAAAAAAAGGTGAACTAATATCTTCTGTAACAACCTGGATGGAAATAGAGACCATTCTTCTAAACAAAATAACACAAGAATGGAAAAAGAAATACCACATGTACTTGATATTAAATTGGAATTAATCGATCAATATTATGTGCACATACGGTAATAAAACTCAACAGAAACCAAGAAGGTGGAAGGGGGAAGCAGAGGCCTGGTAGATTTACACCTAATGGGTACAATGCACGCTACCTTAGTGATGGGCACACTTATAACTTTGACTCAAACTGCACAAAAACAAACCATGTAATCAAATCATTTGTACCTTCTTCATATTCTGAAACTAAAAAAAAAGAAAAAAAAAAAAAAGAACTTCTAGCCAAAGTCACATGGCTGGTAAAGGTAGAATTAGGATTACAACCCCGTTGTCTGGGTTCAGAGCCCAAGCTCCAACTCATTACACTACTCTGTTTCTATAGAGTATAGGCAGGGGCCTAAGAATGGGTAGGAGTTAGCAGAGAAGGAAGAAGGATTCTTACAAAAAAAAAAAAAAAAAAAAGGAAAAAGAAGGTGATATTTTGTTTTGCTCCAATACAAAAACAGTTTATTATTAAAAAGGAATATTAAGATAATAAAAAGTCTTTGTAAATTAAAAATAATAATATTATAGTAGCAAAAATTTTAAAAGTAATAATATAGTTGAGAAAATACCACATAAAGAAGAATACAATTAGGACAATTGGGAACTAAGAGAAAAAATGATAGGAAAATTAGTCCAACCAACATAAGTTACAAAAAGCGGGAATAAAGAGAAAATTAGAGAGTAGAAAATTATCAAAAAATTACATAAAAAATACATTTTCAGAAGTAAAGAATATGAATATTCACATAAAAATGTAACTCAAATGTTCAAAACAATAAATAAGAAAATACAAAGTAACATAATTTGTGAGATTGCACAATGGGGATAAAGAAATCCCAAAATATTCCAAAGTGAGGAAAAAAATGTTCATATCTGCATACGAAATATCAGAATCAGAATGACATTGGACTTCTCAATAGCAGCAAAAGAAGCTGAAATAGCAATAATTAATGCCTTAAAAAATCTAGGGAAATTTATTTGCAACTGAAAAATATAAATCCAGGCAACCTGGCATTAAAGTATGAAAGTAAAATGTTTTGAGATTTGTTTTCAGCTTTGCAAGATTTCAAACACTTATCTCCAATGCATCATATCTCTGCAAGAAATTTAAGTCTTTTTATAGCAAAAGACAATACATAATGTATGTAGAAAAAATAAATAGCATTATAAACTTATTGGGCAATAGCTATTTTCATATCAAAACAGATAAAGAATTAAAAATATATAAACAATACTTTGGTAAAAACACATAAACAAAAAAATTCATAGAGGACTACATTATCCAATTACCTTTCTTAACAGAATAAGGAACTCAAGTAAACATTGTATAAATTAGAGCCATAGAATTCCAGTTATCTCTTGGAATTGATTTATGCAGTTTGGATAAAACATTTGTTTAACCATGACTTTAATTACTTGAGCGAAATAATGCTAACAAAGCAATGTAAGAAAAGCTCAAAGATTCATATAATCTCTAAAACAAAAAGTCAATAAAAACATATCTCCTGGAGGTATATAATTTACTAAACTTTGTAAATGCACTCCATAGTCATTTAGTCACATGAATACAGTGGAGTGACATGTTGCTTAACACCCTTCACAAATCTAAGCTCTTTTGTTCCAAACATCACTCCTTGGTGGTGAAGTTGTGTCAGTTAATTGCAGGCTTAATGATTAAAGTGGAAGTGACTTTCAGTGTAATGATGAAAAGGTAATTAATAATAGGTCCTGCAAAGGAAATCAAGCAGGAAATCTCTGACACTATTTAAAAAGAAGAAAAAGATAAAAATGATTACAAAGGACTGATATAGTTTTATGCTGCTCTAGTTACCCCGAAGTAGTAATTACTTGGAAAGCTACATCAGCCTAAAGTGGACTCTGATTGACATGAGCAACAGATGGATACTTTCTCTCTTTTCAAAAATTGTCACTTGAAATGTATCCATACAAGGACAAAGCACAGTTAGAAGCACCTTTATTTATATGAAGTATTTTTGGTGAATAGATCCTTGGCTAACTTCTTCAGTGAAGCTTTGGCCAGATTCCTTCCCCCTTCTGTATATGGCTCCCGCACATTTCATTTATCCTGTGGATAATTTGGTAACAGTGAATGTGCTCCTCTAGGACGTTGGGGAAATAGGCAAAAAGCTGGTATTCCTCTCATGCTTCTTACTATACAATAGAGCTAGAGTAATAATTTATGGTAGAATCAACCCTTTCACTGGAAGGTGTCTATATCCAAATAGAAAGTATAGACATAGGATTTTCTGATGCTGTCCAGGAGTCCACAAGAGGGAAACAAAGGAGGTCAGCCATGGGAGGAGTGGACAATAGATGCAAGAATAAGGATGAGGCTACTCTTCTGCACAAAGTGTTAATTGTTCAATCATATTTTTAAAAATACTAAATTGTGACTGCTATGCAAACATTTAGCATCTCTATGAGAAAATTATTCCGAGGTTTCTAGGTCAGTCATCCAAAAAAAGATTCATTCAAAAATATTCATTCATAAATTTTTATTGAGCTCTCACTATGCACCAGGCATTTTTTTAAGTGCTAGGAACAAAACTGTGCACTAAGAGACAATATCCCCTGCTCTACTCAAGCTTACATTCTAGTGAGGGAAGAGGAAGGTTGACAGTAAATTATACAAATAAAGTATATATTATGCAAGATGAAGTGCAAAACAATACCAGGAAAAACTGGAGGATATTTCAATAATTCAGTCAGTGTATGTTGGTTGCTTGGCCCAGGGCAGAGGGGGTATAAAAGTCAGTAACAGGGTAGTTGTCTGATTGTAAAATATTTTTAATAAAAACAACTTACTACGACTATTGGTTCATTAGCTTTATTCAAGGAAAATGTTTTGGATGAGTGGATGTTGATCTTTAACAGTTTTTAGGATGAGTTGATATTGATGTTAAAAATTTAGCGTGTAGGTGAATAATTCCAAATTTCCTAAGAGCTGGCAATAAATTTAGAATTGCAGAATCTTCCCGAGTCCTTTATACATTAATTTATTAGTCTGTCCCTATGCCTTTTTGGAAACTAGAGTTCTACAGCTTCTAACCTCCTCTGAGTAAAGTTGTATCCCTAAAACTTTCTTGTTTGTAATAAACACCTAGATTGCTTATTAATACTGTCAATTTTTGAGCTTCACTGCAGACTCATTGAGTCAGAAACTTTATATATGAAACAAAATAATAGTTTTAATAAGCATCCCAGGTTATTCACACATGCCTGAAAGTCAGACAACCACTCGTTTGTTAATATAAGATATAATGAAAAAGTCCTTAGTCTTTCTGTTTATGATCTCATATATTTAGCAATCTCAGTACAATATTAATAAAGTTCTATCTTTCTAATAATCCTCCATACATTTATTTATAATCAGGGAATTATCAAGAACATAGAAAAAAAAAGGTTAACCAATAGTGCCACTCATTTTCATGGACATCTTCCATGGCCTTGTGATTCACTGTGTGATGATGCCGGGCATTGCATAAGCTTATGGTCTTACCAATGATAAGAGCTCCATGTTTATGTATTATTTCAGAGAATAATCCTTTGCAAACTTGAAGCCAGAGGTGAGTTATACAACTTACAGAGCCAAAATTACAATTCAAGCTCTCTTAATATCAATACAAATATTTGCATTTAATTTATACTAGCTATTACTTCTTTTTTTTTTTTTTTTTGAGACAGAGTCTCACTGTGTTGCCCAGGCTAGAGTGCCATGGCATCAGCCTAGCTCACAGCAACCTCAGACTCCTGGGCTCAAGCGATCCGTCTGCCTCAGCCTCCCTAGTAGCTGGGACTACAGGCATGGGCCACCATGCCCAGCTAAATTTTTTTATACATTTTTTAATTGGCCAATTAATTTGTTTCTATTTTTAGTAGAGACGGGGTCTCGCTCTTGCTCATGTTGGTTTCGAACTCCTGACCTTGAGCGATCCTCCCGCCTCGGCCTCCCAGAGTGCTAGGATTACAGGTGTGAGCCACCGCGCCCGGCCTAGCTATTACTTCTTGATTTGAATGTACTAAACTGAATTTTATATTGGGTTGTATTAATGCTTTTAGAGGAAAAGAAGGTTTAGTATTTGAAAGGAAAAATCCAATAATCTGAGTGAATATCTAAATTTAAGGTTTTCACTTTTGGCTATTGATTAACTACTATTTAATACTACTACTACTACACACATAAACACAAATTCACAAAACCAATTATATTTCACATTATCAAGAGTTCATTTAGTATAGCATAATAATGTTATTAAAATGTAAAAGAATAAGTGTGCTTACCTAGAAACAGATGGTTTAATAAGTTTTAAACACTTAATTGGTTTAATGGCTTTAAAATACTTAATATAGCTCTTCTATATGTTTTCAGATTTGTAAAATAACTGAGGGTTTACCTTACACAATGAAAATATTATAAAATCACTTTTCAAAATGAAAGAAGTCCTATACTGACATCTATTATATAAGTTTACAAGAGCCTTAACATCAGTTATTAATTTAATCCTTGTTATTAATTTGAAACACACACAGACAAGACCTCATCAGTAAGTATATACACACATGCTCATACACAACTGCTGGCAGATTATTGAGAATGCAATATCCTGGCATAAAATATGTGTTTACAGCAAACTAAGAGATCCTTAAGGGCAATAATGGGTGCTTTTGAAACCCTCATGTACAACATAGTGACTGCAGTGAATATTGACTTGGCATTTAATAAATATTTGATGATGACTGAATAAGTGAATTGTCACATCCACATTCTTGACTGAAAACAAAGGTTACTTCTTCACCATGTGCTTTAATAAAAAGATGTTTAATTAGAAACTTGATCAAGATGTTGTTTCAATAGTTTTTAGACCCTGAAATACAATAACCAGATCAATTTATCACCAGACCACTATTCATGATCCAGCATGATTTGTTCAGAATTGAGAACTAATGACTTCTTCTGGCATAGACCTTCAGATTCAAAAACAATCTATTTACAGGCATCAGGCTGACATCCAATTTCAGGTCCTATAGAAACACATTAGAGAAAATGAGTGTTTTTTTAAGAATTGTTTTCCCTGACATGTGTTGCAGTGTGATATTTACACTGCTGTCTGTGCTCATTATGGATTGCATTGATTACACAGCAGGAGTGTCAACGTAACTGAGTGGTTTATTCTTCCATGGGACCGCAGTACAAGCGAGGTAGTATAACTTAACCTCAATGTGTCCTGAATGCCTGAGAAAAACTTTGACAAAATCTTTCCTGCCTCTGATTTAACACATGTACCACTCCCTGTCCCAAGCGAGGATCATTGTAGGGGCTTTTATTAGTCAGTTGTGGAAATCAAAATGTAAGAGAATGATATATCATTGCTAAAAAATAGACTAACAGAAAGTTAAGCTCTGTTTTTACAAAATCAGGCAATCCAAACTTATTTCAGTGAATTCAAGCTCTAAATATCTGGTGTAATATTTAAAAAGACTTTCAAATAAATAAGAATTGCAAAATAAGAAGACTTCTACTATTTTATATGAAAGGGTTTTTATGATCTTTAGTAAAAAAAAAAAAAGAGAGACAGAGAGAGAGAGAAGATAATATAGAGAAGATCCTAAGGGAAAACTCTGGTGTATTTGACTATGTTGTAATATCAAAAGACATCATTCAAAGATAGAAAATAAAAGCTACAACGTGGGAGACGATAATCATATCACATAAAACAGACACTTAGTATATATAAGAAGTTCTTACCAATCAACAAGAAAAATAGGAAAATGACATTTCAGTATTTCATAAAAGGGGACAAAAAGGCTAGCTAGTGGCAAATAAGTATAAGGCCATGAAATGTAAATTAGAGCAAAATGTAATAGCATTAATATCCAAAGAGTGGCTAAAAGGAAAAAGACTGACAAGAAAAGGTATAGCAAGGATGTAGAACAAGGAAATCTCTTTCATATTGCTGGAGATAGAGAAAATCAATACATCTACTTTGTAAAAATGTTTAGCATCATATACTAAAGATGAACACACACAGCTGCTCCTACCCAGCATCCCACACCTAGAAATATAATCAACGATAATGTGTGTTCATATGCACCAAGAGACATTCACAATAATGATCATAGCTCCATTATTTGTAATAGTCAAAAACTGGAAATGATTAAGATATCCACCAACAGTAAAAATGGATAAAGTGATGTATACATATAGTGGAATATACACAAAAATATAAATAAACTATACCATTACACAACGTGAATGAATCTCACAAATATAATGGTTATTACAAAAGCTTAAATACGAAAGATTATATACTGTACAATCTTAGTTCATTGAGTTCCATCAAAAACACAATAAATTAAATACCAGGTTTTATGGTTCATATTATAACAAGCAATAGCAAAATTATAAAAAGAAGTAAAAAAAATAGATTACTATATCAGTAAATTTATTGTTCTTACTTAGGGAAGTAGTTGTTTTAGATAACTTCCAGAGGGCTATTAATTTCTCTTTCTTGACCTGACTCATAGAGTGTTCAGTTTATTATGATTTCTTGACATGGCACAGTGGCTCAAGCCTTGAACTCAGGAGTTCATGCCACTGCCCTCCAATTTGGCTAACAGACTGAGACCCTGTCTTCAAAACATAATAAAGAATAAAAATATTCTTAAATCTTACAACTGTTTTACAGACTTTTCTACATGTGTTACTTTACAACATAAAAGTTTAAAATATACAAATGCCTGATACATATGTTTTAAAATTTAGACTTTATTAGTTATCAAATCAACTCTATTGGTAAAATATCAATTTTATGTGTTTATTAAAAATTCAATTATATACAATGCTGGAGATTGTGTGATGATATCAGCATTACCAAATACTGTTACTGGATATGCTGATCAAAAAAATTCTGGAAAATAATTGACAATCTCTTACAAATATTTTAATATAATAAGTGGTATATGTACTTTATTTTTAATCATTTCTATTCTAGAAATTTTCTTAAGAAATTAATCCAAAATGAGAAAAAATATATAAAATAGATTAATCATTGTATAATGTATAGAAGCAGCATTAAAACCTAAACAACTATCTAACAATACGGAATATTCAAATTAATTAAGTAGTCATTTGGATTATTTTTATATTTTTAATATTACGTAAGAAAAAACTTGCACATGTGGTACAATATGAATATACAAAAAAACTTTTCTTAAAGCATGCTGAAATATTATCTTTGACTCACTCTGGGCAGGGTAAATATGGCATATTTTTCTTTCATAATTACTTTTTGTTCTTCCATATTTCATGAGTATATTTTATGCCATAACTTGAAACAATAAACAATAAGCAAACTAGATTCATCTGATAATTCTTTTATGTTTTACTTTTTCATTCCCAATATGAATACATTTTATTTCTTTTTCTTGGCTTATTACACTGGCTACAACTTCTGGAACAAAGTTGAATAAAAGTGGCAAGAGTAGACATCCTTGACTTTTTCTTAATCTTAGGGGAGAACATTATTTTTCACCACTAAGTTAGATGTAAGTTTTTCATAGAGTCCTTTATAAGGTTAGAAAATTTTCTTCTATTCCAAGTTTGTTGAGAGTTTTTCTGATAAATGTATGTTGGTTTTTTTTTCCATTTTAATACTGTTTTATTGCATTATTCTCTACTCGGGTATTACTTTCCATAAAACAAACTTTAAGATGATTACCTTGTTATCATGTTGGGGTTCATTTTTTTTAAAGATAACTTTATTGAAGTATAATTTACATATCATGCCATTACTCCATTTTAAATGTACAATCAAATGTTTTTTCTCTATATTTTGATAAGCATGTGATTTTTATCCTTTATTCTTTGGTGTATAAATTAATTGTATTTCAAAGATTAAAGTAAACAAATTCCTTGAATAAATTCTAATTGTCCATAATGTATAATCCTTAATAGGCTTCTAGATTTACTATGCTAATATTTTGTTGATGATTTTTACATGTATATTCCTGAGGGATTTTGATCTCTAGTTTACTTTTCTTTTAATGACTTTAGTCTTAGTTTTAAGGTAATTTTGGCCTTACAGAATGAACTGTAAGTGTTTCTTCCTCCTCCAGTTTCTGAAAGAGTTCTTGGTATTTTAGAGCTGAAAATTTTCAGAACAGCTACCGTGAAGTAGCTGTGGTGAGGGCAAGCTGGAAGCAAAGATAAGGGATGAATCTCTCAAGGTATGTCTTCCCCAGGCTCAGAGCTATGAAACCACCAAATAACGTTGGGACAAATTCTCTTGCAACGGTAGGCATTGAGGCAGGGGAGGGGAGCTGGCAAAAGACATTAACTATGACTAGTAAACAGAAGAAAAGTTTCAACTGTGATCGCTGTCAACAAATTCTAGCACAGCTTCTCCACAGTGATTAGGCAGTATGAAGATATTTGGGCTAGAAGCCACTTTGACTAGGAAGAGGGAGGAGGTTTCCTTTTGATATGGGATGAGAAGCTCTAACAAGCCTTTAAATTTGAATTGCCTAATCATAGATCTGGAAACTTTCAACCAAAAGATACTTTTTAATCCACAAAATTCCATGTTACCTCTTTTTAAAGTGTACAATTAAATGATTATTACTAAATTTACCGTGTTGTACAGCTATTCAAATAAATCAGTTTTAGAAGATTTCCTTCTCCCTATTAAGACCCCATGTTACCTTTAATTATCAATTTTAATTTCTCCTCTCATTTCATCCCTACAAGCTATAGGAAAAAAATAGAAGGGTTACAATTCTTTTTCCACTTCTGAGGTGTGTAAGTCATAAAATTCTCTAGTTTTACTTTCCCTATAAAATATATTACAAAACCTTAATTCGGGGGGGGGGGGATTGGCTTTTTTTTTATTAATGGATCAGATTAACTGACACCAATGCAGAGGACCAAAATCTGGAGCTCATGGCACCCTGTAGAGCAGCTTGAATGTGCACGATTGCATTAGAACACATCCTTCTGGGAATGTGTTGCATCCATAGTGGCAGGGGAATTGCAGGGATGTTTTTCCTAAGAGATTTAAATTACTCAACATATCATTATTGTATATTTTCAGACATATGTTAAGTCAAATTAAATGCATAATAGAGCATTATTTTAGTAAGCAATGTTCAGTGATCGAAACAACCAATTGTCACAAATCCTGAACTATCTTATTACATTTGAAAATATTTATAATTTGATCTAAAACTAATTTGCCTCCTCAAGTTGACTATTCTAGAAGTATTTTTTAAATAGATATGATCTGAGTCTTATTCAGTATGACCAACAGAAAACCAAATAATTTTTAATGAAAATCAGTCTCTTTCGGATAGGTATATAAATATAGATAGACATAATGGTTTGAAGCAAATAATTTGGATATGTTCTTACAATAAAAATCACATTAATATTTCATTTCTATACCAATTAATCAACTGCTTCAATTAGAAAGTCAGGAATATTAATTTTAAATAGAAAATTTGGGGCTGAGCGCAATGGTTCACACTTGTAATCCTAGCACTCTGGGAGGCTGAGGCGGGAGGATAGCCGGAGGTCAGGAGTTCGAGACCAGCTTGATCAAGAGTGAGACTCCCCTCTCTACTAAAAAAAAAAAAAAAAAAAAATAGAAAGAAATTAGCCAGCGACCTAAAAAAAATATATATATATAATATTAGCTGGGCATGGTGGTGCATGCCTATAGGCCCAGCTACTCGGGAGGCTGAGGCAGAAGGATTGCTTGAGCCCAGGAGTTTGAGGTTGCTGTGAGCGAGGCTGATGCCACGGCACTGTAGCCTGAGCAACAGAGTGAGACTCTGTCTCAAAAGAAAGAAAGAAAGAAAGAAAGAAAGACAGAAAGAAAGAAAGAAAGAAAGAAAGAAAATTGTGGTTTTTTGTTATACATTGCTTTCCTTGCCAAAAGAAGAGATTTGAAATATAAAATGAATTAGTCGAATAGGAATGTTACTTGTATTCACTTTTAAACTGCATTTTCATATAATTCATTTTTCAGTATAGGTTGATAATATGACCTAACTAGTGAAAACATGGAGTAGAACAAAACAATTACATCAAATTCTATTTATTCTATTTTCAACATAGCCTCCACACCAAACAGCCTTCCTCTGGAGTGAGAAAGCATTTTCTCTAAGGAGACATAATCAAAATGTGGAGCAGTATCATTTCTGTCTATTGTTATGAGGAAAATAGGTTAGAACTCCAGCTCTTTATTCCTGATGTTCCATACATTATTTACCACATTTCTCATAGCTGGCTAATAAGATATTTGGCTCATGAATAGGTTTGTTTTTCATATACTTTCTTGGCTTAACCTATCTTCAGGGTGGTCATATATTTTCCATGTATCACATTTACCTGAAATGTTTTCACAGAAGTTTGTTATGCTAAATGATTGATACATTTGGTTCCAGAATAAGACAGTGTCTATTTTAAGTAGCATACATATATGTATATACATATGAGGTTCAGTGATCTCACACACACCCATATATCTAATACACATACATACTGTATGTATTATGTATCATATTCTTATATATTGCATATGGATAATTTGAATACCATTATTCTTTTATATTTTTTCTGCAAATTACCTCGTAAGACACATCAAGCATCTTTTGATTTTTTTTTCTTTTCTTTTTTTTTTTTAGTATGATGAATGGAAACTTTGTAGTGAGGATTTGGCTTTTTTTTTTTTTTAATTCCCCCAATTTAGCTATCTCATACCCTAGGCCTACAGTCCCAACTCCTGGGCCATGGACCAAAACAAGTCCATAAAAAAATTATCTTCCATGAAACTGGTCCCTTATGCCAAAAAGTTTGGGGACCATTGCCCTAGGCCACAGATTTAATTATCTACATCTTTACCATGCTTACTTTGCAAACTAATTTTTAGCAATCATTTAATCGTACCTTGAGTATTTTTATGTTTTCTTAGGCGTGAATGTTAGCACATATTTGGGAGCGAAAAGATATTTTATTCTAAATTTACTTTCAGTTTTATCTAGATTAATTATTTCTGTCTGATGAAGCTATCATTGCATATTGTCATTAAGCTTATGCATTTTCCTTCATTAGAAATAGAAAAATAAGCAGGCAAAGGAGCTTTAAGCTCTTTAATAAATATTCTTATTAAATACTAAAGATCTTTCTTATTAGAATGAAAAGAATTTGAAATAGCACCCACTTTTCCATTTGTTCCTACTATATCTTGCTAGTGTAAGAAAAATTCTCATTAAATATATAATATTTACTTTGAAAAATAATTTTTTTAATAATTATCACTGTTTTAGTAAAAGAACATTACACTTCTAGGTAAATGACATAATTTATTTTAGCAAATTTAAAGAGTGCCTTCAACAGTTTTGAGGAGGCTCCAATCTAAAAACTGACTTTAAAAAATAATATAAACATAATTCTTCCTTTTATAGTAAAGTCAATCTAAGAAAAAAAATTAGAAGTAAACATTGAATGCTATCTAAAACTTTTTTCCAGTTGCATACTTTGTTATATTTTCATGTTGTTTTCAGCCATTATTTATTTAAGCAAGTTTTATGCCCCTTTTTCTCTATTCTCTTTCTGAAACTTTCAAAATAAATAAATTACTCCACTTGATGATGTTCCATGAGTTTCTTAAGCTATCTTTGTTCTTTATTCTCTTTCCTTTTTATTCCTCTGACTGGAAGATTTCCAAACCATCTTTGAGTTCACTGATTCTTCTGTTTGATCTAGTCTGCATTGAAACCCTCTTGAATTTATAGTTCAGTCATTCTACTCTTTGTCTCTCTGATTTATTTGGTATTTTAAAAATACTTTCTATTTCTTTATTGGAATTCCAAGTTTGTTCATGCATTACTTTCATCATCTCATTGAGCATCTGACTGAGTATTCCTTAAAATTAAAATTAAACTAATATTTCCATTTCATTAGGGTTAGCTTCTAGAGGCTGGTCTTGTACTTTTATTTGGAACATATTTCCTGGTTTCTTCATTTTTATTGATTCTCTGTGTCGGTTTCAGTACATACAATCAAACAAACGCCTCTTCCAGTTCTTTCAGACTGGTGTATAGACACTGAACCTCACCTTGCAGCCAATTCAGAGAATCTGGTTGCCTCTTAAATATTTGTGCTCTTCCAGGGTATTATTTGTTTTTAGTGGCCTCAGAATACTAGATACTGTCCTATCAGTTCCCTGAGACAAGACTGGAACCAGTCCCTCAAATAGCAACCAGAAAATATGGGGTACTAAATGTTTGCTCCAGTTTCTCCTCTCCTCAAAAACTGGGATCTGGCATTTATCACCTGCTCGCTCTGCACTGAGCTAGGGAGGGAAGAAGTGGCAATTTCCTGACACTCATTGAGAATACATACACTTTCAAACCACTGATTTGCTTCCTCTTGCCACCAGGGGTCTAAGGAATACTTAGTACTGTGCAAGCATAACTCAGAGATACTGTGGAGTCTGGTACAAACACCACAATAAAGTGAATATCACAATAAAGCATGACACAGAAATTTTTGGTTTTCCAGTGCATATAGAAGTTATATTTATAGTCTATTAAGTGTGCAACATAATTATATATAAAAATGCACTTTAATTTAAAAATATTTTCCTAAAGAATGCTAATGAGCATCTGAGCTTTCAGCAAGTTATAATCTTTTTGCCGATGGATAGCAGTGACTCCACATAGACGGCTGCTGGCTGATCAGAGTGGTGGCTTCTAAAGTTTGGGGTGACTGTGACAATTTCTTAAAATAATACAGCAAACGTGGGCGCGGTGGCTCACGCCTGTAATCCTAGCACTCTGGGAGGCCGAGGTGGGCGGATTGCTCAAGGTCAGGAGTTCGAAACCAGCCTGAGCAAGAGCTTGACCCCGTCTCTACTTAAAATAGAAAGAAATTAATTGGCCAACTAAAAATATATAGAAAAAATTAGCCGGGCATGGTGGCGCATGCCTGTAGTCCCAGCTACTCGGCAGGCCGAGGCAGAAGGATCGCTTCAGCCCAGGAGTTTGAGGTTGCCGTGAGCTAGGCTGACGCCACGGCACTCTAGCCCGGGCAGCAGAGTGAGACTCTGTCTCAAAAAAAAAAAAAAAAATACAGCAATGAAGATTGCCACATTGATAAATTCTTCCTTTTATAAAATATTTATCTATAGCATGTGATGCAGTTTAATAGCATCTTGCCCACAGTAGAACATCATTCCAAATTGGAGTCAATCTTCTCAAATCCTTCTGCTGCTTTATCAACTAAATTTATGGACTATTATAAATCTTTCTCTGTCATTTTGAAAGTGTTAACATCATACTCACAGGGAGTAGATTCCATTACAAAACAAATAAATAAATAAACCACTATATTTTCTCATCCATAAGAAGAAACTTATCCATTCAAGTTTTATCATGAATTTGCAGTAATTCCGTCACATCTTCAGACTCCACTTCTAATTCTAGTTATCTGTCTATTTCTAGGTAATCTGCAGTTACTTCTCTCACTGAAGGCTTGAAGCCCTCAAAGTCATCTGTGATGTTTGGAATCAACGTCTTCCAAAATACTATTAATGTTGATATTTTGAAATCCTGCCATGAATCATGAATGATCTTAATGGCATTTAAAATGATTAATCCTTTCCAAAAGGTTTTTCATTTACTTTGCTCAGATCCATCAGAGGAATCATTATCTAAGGAAGCTCTAGCATGATGAAATATATTTCTTAAGCAATAAGACTTGAAATTCAAAAATTACTCCTCAATTCATTGACTGCAGAATGGATGTTGTGTTAGCAGGCATGAAAATAACATTAAATGCCTCGCACATTTCCATCATAGCTCTTGGATGGCTACAAGTGCTTTGTCAACAGGCAGTAATATTTTAAAAGGAATCTTTTTGTCTTAGCAGATCTCAACAGCAAGCCCTAGATATTCAGGAAACACTGAATATTCAGTAAACAAACATGCAGGCTTTGTTGTTCCATTTATAGCGTATAGGCAAAGTAGATTTAGCACAAGTGTTAAGAATCCTAGAATTGTCGAATGGCAAATGAGCACTGGATTCAACTTAAAGTTAACAGCTGCATTAGTCCTTAATAAGAGAATCAGCCTGCTCTTTAACACTTTAAAGCCAGGCATTAATTTCTCCTCTCTAGCAATCAAAGTCCTAAATGACATATTCTTCTAATATAAGGCTGTTTGGTCTACATTAAAATCTGTTCTTTAGTGTGGCCACCTTCATCAATGATCTTAGCTAGATCTTCTGGATAACTTGTCGCAGCTACTGCATCAGCACTTGCTGCTTCATCTTGCACTTTTATATTGTGGAGATTATTTCTTTCCTTAAACCTCTTGAGCAAACCTCTGCTAGTTCCAATCTTTTCATCTGCAGTTTTCTGACCTCTCTCAGCCTTCATAAAATTGATAGAATTGGAGAGAGTTGGCCCTTGCTTTGGATGATATTTTGGCTTGAGGGAATGTTGTGGCTGCTTTGATTTCTTATCCAGACCACTAAAATTTTCTCCACATTGGCAATCAGGCTGTTTTTCTTTCTTATCATTCATGTATTCGCTAAAGTGACACATGTAATTTCCTTCAAGAACTTTCCCTTTGTATTCAAAACTTGGCTAACTCTGTGATGCAAGAGGCCTAACTTTCAGCCTATCTCAATTTTTGACACGCCTTCCTCAATAAGTTTAATAATTTCTAGCTTTTGCTTTAAAGTGAGAGACCTGTGATTCTTTCTTTCACTTGAACACTTAAAAGGACATTGAAATGTTATTAATTGGCCTAATTTCAATATTTTTGTTTCTCAGGGAATAGAGAGGCCCAAGGTGAGGGAGATAGATTAATAGCCACTGAGGGGAGGAATCAAAACGTACACACCATTTATGGATTGTGTTCACTGTCTCACATGGGCATGGTTTGTGGCAACCCAAAACAATTACGACAGTAACATCAAATATCACTGACCATAGATCACCATAACTGATAAAATAATGGTAAAATGTTTGAAATGTTGTTACATTAGCAAAATGTAACACTGAGCACGTGTTTAAAGAAATGGTACAGAAAAATGGTACAGATAAACTAACTCAACACAGTGTTTCCACAAACCTTCAATTTGCAAAAAACAACAACAAAAAAAATGCATTCTCTGGGAAGTGCAATGAAGTGAAATTACAACAAATTGAGGTATTCCTGTAAATGGGTTAGAGAGTAGTCTCTCAGGTAGCAACCAGAAAAGTTAGGGGACTACATGTGTAGTTCAGCTACTTCCAGCAAGAGACTGGAGGATCAGTGCTGGGACTGGAGTGAGCCAGGAAGAGGACCCAAGGAAAATGCCCACACACCCTTTCAAAACTAGTGATTGTCTGCTTCTTTATCCCTCAAACATGTGAGTTAGAAGCCAAATACTCAGACAGCACCTGAAAAATTCAAGGCATGTGCATTCTCACACTTTCCAGGGAGAAGACAGGACGTGGGCTTTATGAGTTGCTTACTCTGCATCTATCCTGTGGAAGAGGCATGGTAAGTGCTTGTATATCTGTTTAAAACCGACACTTTGTTCTGTGTGGTCCTGGGGTACTGTTGAATGTTGATCACCGTCATCTTTCAGATATAGGCAAGCTAGGAGTCAGTCCCTCAGAGAGGAGCTATAAAAGTTGTGGTGATAGATAGGCTGTCCAAATCCTTCACACTGCAGGGAGCAGCATCTGTAGTTAGAGGAAGAGTCATGAAAATTCTGCCCTCTCATTGATGTCACCTCTCAAATTAAGAATACTCTTAACAGGTGATCCAACAGTTGCACTCCTCTGTATTTATCCAAAGGAATTGAAAACTCCTGTCCATACAAAAACTTATGTTTTATATGGATGTTTATAACACCTTTATTCATTACTTGGGAAGCAACCAAGATGCCCTCTCGTAGGTAATTAGATAAACTGGGGTACCTCCAGACAGTGGAAGGTTATTCAGCACTTAAAACAAATGAATTATCAAGCCACGAAACTAT
The DNA here is from genome assembly GCA_963574885.1 of Lepilemur ruficaudatus. NCBI lineage: Eukaryota > Metazoa > Chordata > Mammalia > Primates > Lepilemuridae > Lepilemur > Lepilemur ruficaudatus. The sequence continues at coordinate 20,584 of CAUYRT010051481.1, forward strand.
ATGGAAAAACTTAAATACATATTACTAAGTGAAAGAAGGCAAACGCAAAATTGTATATGCTGCATGATTCTAACTATTAATGTATAATGTTCTGGAAAAGACAAATCTGTGGAGATAGAAGAAAGATCAGCGGTTCCATGAGTTAGGGTGAGAAAGTGATGAATAGGCAGAACACAGGGGATTTTTAGAGGAGTAAAACTACTCTGTATATAATATTATAGTGGTGAATACATGTCATTATACCTTTGTCAAAATTCGTGGAATGTACAACACAAAGAATGGATCCTAATATAAATCATGGGCTTTAGATGGTAATGATGTGCCAATGTAGGCTCATCAGTTGTAACAAATGTACTCCTCCGGTGGAAAATGTTGATAATGGGCGAGGCTATGCATGTGTAGGGGCACCATGAAAAACACATCTTGTATATTTTCCTTGCAATTTTTTTTGTGAGGCTAAAACTGCTTTAAAAAATAAAATCTATTTTAAAAATTAACTATATTAGCTTGCTAGGATTGCCATAACAAAATTTCACAGACAGGGAGGCTTGAAAAATTGAAATTCATTTTCTTAAACTTCTGGAGGTTAGATGTGCAAGATCAAGATGTAAGCAGGTTTGGTTTCTTCTGAGGTCTCATTCCTTGGCTTGCACATCAGTGTCTTTTCCCTTGCCTTCATATGCTCTTTACTTTGTGTATACATGCATCCTGGGTGTCTCTCTCTGTGTCCAAATTTCCTCTTCTTTTTATGACATTAGTCATATTGGATTAGAGTCCACCTTAATGGTCTCATTTTGACATAATCATGTCTTTAAAGTCTCTATCTCCAAATATAGTCACCATCTGTGGTACTGAGGATTAGAGCTTAAACCTATAAATTTAGTCTGGGGGGAACTAATTGATAATTCATCCCATAACATTAAGTTTTATTAATGTGACAAAGAGACAATTGGTACAACATATTGAGATAGTTCGTATGACTTAAATTATGGATGATGCAAAATTCTTAAAGGCAGCTATAATGGATAATGGAATAATCATTTCTTTGCATCATGCTTCTTGAATCATTTAGTGAATGAGTTTCCATCTTCCTGATATCCCCTGTCCACTACATTAATTAGTGCAAACTACATTTGCTCAGATATGGTTGTCAATTTGTTCTAAAGGGATAGATTACACACCAGTTCTACATAAGGACTAAACACTCTTTATCTTCCAACACTGTTAAATATAATTGATTCCCAAAATGTAGCCCACATGTGACTATATGTAAAAATTTTTAATTATTGTGTTTTACTGACTTATAAATTGTAATACTTTTATGCCATCAAAAATAAAAATTAAAAATTTAATATTAAAATTATAAAAGTTAAAAAATATTTTAAGAAAAAGTAGAGTTAAATTTTGGGGGGATGATAATATTTCATTTTAATTAGATTGCCTTTAGATTTTTAAATCGCTTAAAATATTAATTTTTAATGTCTTTTTTTTATTTCAGAATATCATGGGGATACAAATACTTTGATTACATATATTGCCTTTGCACTGCCCAAGTCGGAGCTACAAGTGTGCCCAACCCAAAGACATCATGCACCATACCCATTGGGCGTGAATTTATCCATTCCCATCATCCCCCTCCCACCTGCCTGACCCCCTATGATTGTTACTTACATATGTCCACATAAGCGTTTATCAATTAGTACCAATTTGATGATGAGTACATATGGTGCTTGTTTTTCCATTCTTGTGATACTGCACTTAGAAGAATGAGCTCCAGATGTATTAGTTCACCATTGTATTTTGTGGCTGAGTAGTACTTCATGGTATACATATACCACATTTTATTAATCTGCTCATGTATTGATGGACACTTGGGTTGTTTCCACATTTTTGCAGTTATAACTTGCACTGCTATGGACATACAAGTGCACAGGTATTTTTCATAGAATGTCTTTTTTTCCCTTTGGGTGAATACCCAGTAGTGGAATTGCTGGATCAAATGGTAGTTCTACTTTTAGCTCTTTGAGATATCTCCTTATTAATTTCCATAGAAGGTGTGCTAGTTTGCAGTCCCATCAGCAGAGTAAGAGTGTTCCCATTTCTCTAAATCCACACAAGTGTTTGTTGCTTTGGAACATTTTGATAAAAGTCATTCCCACTGGAGTTAAGTGATATCTCGTCGTCGTTTTGATTTGAAGTTCCCTGATGATTGGAGATGTTGAGTAGTTTTACATATGTTTGTTGGCCATCAGTCTATCTTCTTTTGAAAAGTTTCTGTTCATCCTTTGCCCACTTTTTAATGGGGTTGTTTGATTTTTTCTTGTTGGTTTTCCTGAGTTCTATATAGATTCTAGTTATCAGCCCTGTATCAGACAGTGTAGAAAGCAAATATTTTCTCATATTCTGTAGGCTGTCTATTTACTCTGGTGATAGTTTTCTTGGCTGTGCAAAAGCTTTTTTTTATTTGATCAATTCCCATTTATTTATTTTTGTTGTTGCTGTGATTGCTTTGGGGGTCTTCATAAATTCTTTCTCTAGGCTAATGTCTATAAGAGTTTTTCCAACATTTTCTTCTAGAATTCTTATGATTTTATGTCTTAGGTTTAAGTCTTTTATCCATTGTGAGTTGATTTCTGTGAGAGGTGAGAGGTGGGGATTCTGTTTCAGTCTTCTACATGTGGCTATTCAATTTTCCCAGCATCATTTATTGAATACGGATTCTTTTCCCTAGAGTATGCTTTTTTTTCTGCTTTTCCAAAGATCAGTTATGAGGATGGTTTTATTTCTGTGTTCTCAGTTATGTTCCATTGGTATATGTCTCTGTTCTTATGCCAGTATCATGCTGTCTGGTTACTATGGCCTTGTAGTGTAGCTTGAAGTCTAACATATTCATGCCTCTCAACTTGTTCTTTTTACTTAAGGTTGCATATGCTTTATGTGGTCTTCTCTGGTTTCATATCATACAAGCCAGAAGGCACTGGGGCCCCATTCTCAGTCTTCTCAAACAGAGTAATGCCCAGCCTAGAATTTTGTATTCTGAAAAACTAAGTTTCTTATATGAAGGAGAAATAAAGACCTACTTAGACAAGCAAACACTGAGGGAATTTGTCAAGACGAGACCTACCCTCCAGGAAATACTCACAATAGTGTTACACACGGATCCTCACAATAGACACTCAACAGTGTAAAATCATCCAAAAGCTAAAGGTCAAAGGCCAGATACCACAATGGCTCAAGAGAGAAAACAAAGCAACAATATTCAACTCAATAGGATGAACAGAAATCTGCCCCACTTACCAATTTGCTTCTTTTCTCTTCCTGATTTCAGGATCCTCTCTTTGTCTTCAATCTTTCACAGTTGGATTATACAGGTTGAGCAACCTTAATTGAAAAATCTGTTTCATATGTTCCCAAATTTAAAACCTTTTGAACATTGAGATGACATTAAAAACAAATGCTCATTTGAGCATTTTGGATTTTAGATTTTTGGACAAGCAATGCTTAACAGGTATGTATCTACAAACATTAAAAAAACAATCCAAACTCCAAAACAATTTTTGTCTCAATTATTTTGGATAAAGGATATGCAACTTGCAATATGTCTTGAGGTAGTCTCATTTGAATTGAATCTGATTGGATAATCCTCATCTTCCTGTAACCGAATATTTACATCTTCAAGTTTGGTAAATTTTCTGTTACTATGCTTTAAATAAGCTTTCTATCTGTGTATCTCTCTCTTCTCCTTCTTTAACTCCTAAGACTCAAATATCTATTCTTATAAGTTCCATGAGCTTTCTTCATTCATTTTTATTCCTTTTTTCTTCTTTAACTACATATTCAAATAAGTTGTCTTCAAGTTCACATTTTTTTTTCTTTTGCCAGATCAGTTCCGCTGTTGATGCTCTCTATTATAGTTTTTATTTTCTTATTTAATTTTTTGGCTCCAAATTTTCTGTTTGATTTATTGTTATTATTTCGATCTTTCAATTAAGTTTCTCATTCTGGTGACTTATTTTCCTCATTTTATTGAATTGTTTCTCTGTATTTTCCTATATTTTGCTGAAATTCCTTAAAACATTTTATCTGAATTTTTTGTCAGGCACTAGGTACTGTATTTCTTTAGGGTCAGTTAATGGCACCTTGTTTTGTCTGTTACGTGATGTCATATTTCCTTAGTTGTTCTTAATCCTTGCAGTTGTGAATCAATGCATGTGCATTTACATAAGTAGGTACTTATTCCAATATTCACAGGATAGCTTCTTATGGGAAATCCTTGTAGCTCGTGTGGCACTGGGGGACACCTGCTCAGAGCAGTGCAACCAGTGTGACATTGCAGTGTCACACTGACATTGCAGCAATAAGCCTGGTATAACTAGAGCCAGTGCCAGAAGCCTAAGGCTTGCTATGGCAGATGGGGTGCTGTGATGCTCCAAAAGCCCAGGGCTGTTCCTGCCTGCCTGCTGCCACAGGCTGGCTAGGATGCAGGGTCTCTGATATTGGCCCAGTGGTGATGCAGATTGGAGATCAAGTTTACCACACAAGCTTTAAGCCTAGGGCTGGGTTGTCTCTCCTAGCACCAGGGCACACCAAGAGGCTCAGTTTGTGGGTACTGGCTGCTGTGGCCCCTTCTTGGGGAGGAGAAGTGAACACAGAAGACAAACAACAAACGACAGACACACAAAGACAGTACAAGACTGCAGCATCTCCTGCTTGCAGTGACTTTATTTTTAACAGTGTTCTTTTGGCATCTGTCCCAGTCTACCCCAACTTTTCCCACCGCTATTTTCTGTTCCCAGAATGTTTTCGTCTCAGCGTGGACTGGTTCTCACCGCTCTGCCTCAGGGAGTTGACGATTGTGTCTCCTCCTTTGCCCTTTCCCGTTTGTGGGTCAAGGCACCGTGGCTTGTTTGCAACTCACAAGGTATCTTGAGGCCGATCAACAAGAAACAATCCGTGTGAGAACAGGTGTTCTGAGAACTGCTTTGTTCAAACATGGCTGAGAGATGACCTGGTGTCCACTACAAAACCTGTTTCCACAACAGCAAATTGAGATAATAAAATTGTCCACTTTGAAGTGCTGTTGTGAGGATTAAATTAAAACATGCACATAAAGTGCTTAGCATGGTGCAAGGTGCAAGGCTCACAAGGCCCAGTAAATGTTCCCTAAATATTTGCAATTAGTGCTATACAAATTAGCCAAACATAGATCTGTTTTATATATTTTACATATTCTGGATATGAGGATTTTGTCAAACATATGTATTATTAATATTGTCTCCATGCCTGAGGCTGGTCTAGTCTTTTGATAAGAAGAGTTCAATCCATCTATTTTATTTTATTTTATTCTTAGTACTTGTGAATTCTGTCTAAAAAAATATTTCTTTACTCCAGGTAATTAATGCATTCTATGTTTTCTTCAAAAAGATATGTAGCTTTCATTTTAACATTTAGATCTACAATTGACAACTATCAATTTTGTATATGGTGTGAAATATAGGTCATTTTTTCAGTTTATCTTTTCCTATAGGTTTAGTTGTTTTAGCAATATTTATGAATATATATTCCCTTAGCTTTCATTAATATGCTTATCAATAATCATTTTACTATAGCTATGTATATCTAATTCTGTGCTATATTCCACTGACCATTTGTCTAGTCTTGCATGAGCACCCCACTATTTTAATTATACTATAATTATAATATTTAAATTATAGTAAAACTTAAAATATGCTACAGTGATCCTTCTAAATTTATTCTTCTTTGTCAAGTTTATTTTGACAAATCCATGGATTTTATATCATTCTATAAGTCTTAATTTTTTTATGAATTTCTACATAAAATTCATTTGTGTTTTTAATCAAAACTGCATTGATCCTACTGATTAATTTGGAAGAAATCAACATTTCTACAATATTGCTTCTAACATGTATGAATATATCTATTTAGATTATTATTAATTTATTCTCATTAGTGTTTGTGATTTTCAGTAAGCAGATCTAGTACATCTTTTCTTAAGTATATTTCTCATTTTTTATGTATTTTTTCTGCAATTATGGCTGAGATCTTTGTACAGTTTCTAAGTTTTTGTATAGAAATGCCTTGAATTTTTATGTACATTTTTAAAGGTGCCTTTGTTGGTTTCACTTATTAGATCTACTGGGTTTGGGTAGATTCCTTTGTGTTTTTACTTAAATGATCATGTCTTCCACAAGTAAAATCAAAGATACTTTTTTCTTTCTGCTATTAATATCATTCATTTCTTTTTCTTGCCTTATTACATTGACTAAGAACACAAGTCAGTTAAATAGAAGTTGTGAGATAAGATATGCTTGACATTTTGCTAACATTAGGAGGAAATAAATTTATATTTTATCATTAAGAAGGAAATAAATGTCGATTTCTCTAGAAGCCCTTTTTCAGCCAGAGAAAGGTTTCTTTTTTTACTACTTTGCTGAGATATTTTATCATGAACAGGTAATAATTTTGTCAAATGATTTTTCTGCATCTACTGAGATCATATGATATTTCTCAAATGCATTCTGTTCATGTGAAGAATACACGGATTAATTTTGATATGTTAAATCACCATTGCCTTTCTGAGATACACCTCTTTGGTTATGGTGTATTTTTCTTTTTTTCAACGTTGTAGAAATCAATTTGATAATTTTCTTAAAGATTTGGGCAACTAGGTTTGTAATATAAATTGGTAAATTTTATTTTTTATATCCTTAACAAGGTATGGTATTAAGATTACAGTAGGTCATGAAACATGTTAGGATATTTTCCTATTTTTCTGAAATAGTTGTGTATATTTGGTTTCACTTCTTTCTTAAATGTTTTGTCATATTCACCATTGAAGGCTTTTTTTTTTATTTTACTATTTCAGTTTATTTAACAGATGCAGGGCTTGTGAGGTTGTCCACCTTATCTTTTGTCAGTTTTGTAAGTTGATTTTTTTAAGAATGTTCCTCTTTCATCTGTATTGTTGATTTTGTCAGGATAAAACTGTTCATTATTCTTTTAGTATCTTTTAAAGTTTGTGAATGTGTGATGACATCCCTCTATCAACATCAATATTAATAATTTGTTTTTCCTTCTCTCTTTTATTCTTGATAAGTCTTGTTAGGGATTTACCAATTTTCTTAATTATTCAAATAACAAACATTTATCTTTAGGTGGTTTTTCTCAATTCTTCCTGTTAGTGCAAGAAAAATTATAAGATTAAGGGAATTACTGTTGCATTTGGGAGTCTTCCAGACTCTTTTAGGTTGTACTTGCCCACCACCTTTAGCTAATAGCTCAGCCAGCCTCTCCTCAACCCAGATATTTTTCAACAAACCACATCATCTGACTTCCTGCACTGACACCATGTATTTATATATAGACAAATGATCAATAAACATGAAAAAATGCTCAACGTCACTAAACATCAGGGAAATGCAAATCAAAACCACAATGAGATATCACCTAACCCCAGTGAGAATGACTCCTATCAAAAAGTACCCCCTCCCGGCCGGGCGCGGTGGCTCACGCCTGTAATCCTAGCACTCTGGGAGGCCGAGGTGGGTGGATAGCTCAAGGTCAGGAGTTTGAGACCAGCCTGAGCAAGAGCGAGACCCCGTCTCTACTATAAATAGAAAGAAATTAATTGGACAACTAAAAATACATGTAAAAAAAAATTAGCCGGGCATGGTGGCACATGTCTGTAGTCCCAGCTACTCAGGAGGCTGAGGCAGAAGGATCGCTTGAGCCCAGGAGTTTGAGGTTGCTGTGAGCTAGGCTGATGCCACGGCACTCTACAGCCCGGGCACCAGAGTGAGACTCTGTCTCAAAAAAAAAAAAAAAAAAGTACCCCCTCCCCACAAAAAAAAATAAAAGTCCCAAAACTATAGTAGCTGGCATAGATGTGGAGAGAAAGGAACACTTACACACTGTTGGTGGGACTGCAAACTACCCCAACCTCTATGGAAAGTAATATGGAGATTCCTCAAAGAACTAAAGGTAGACCTACCATTTGATCCAGCAATTCCACTCTTGGGTATTGACCCAAAGGGAAAAAAGTCATTTTATCAAAAAGACATTTGCACTTCAATGTTTATTGCAGCTCAATTCACAATGTCAAAGATGTGGAATCAACCCAAGTGTCTATCAATTAATGAGTGGATTAATAAAATGTGGTGTATGTACAGCATGGAGTACTACTCAGCCATAAAAATATGAGTTAATACCTTTAATAACAATCTGGATGGACTTGGAAACCATTCTCCTTAGTGAAGTATCGCAAGAATGAGAAAACAAACACCACATGTACTCACTATTAAATTGGAGCTAACCAATCAGCATTCATGTGCACAGAGAGAAGTAAAACTCAACGGAAATCATGAAGGTGAGAAGGAGGGAATGGGTGAAATCATACCTAATGGGTACATTGTACAGATCTGGCTAATGGGCACACTTATAACTTTGATTCAAGCAGTACAAAAGCAACTCATGTAACCAAAACATTTGTACCCCCATAATATTCTGAAATAAAAATGCATATATATTTGCCTCCAGGAGCCTATTGCCAGTCTCTGTTCATCTGTGAATGGACTGAAATTCAGTCCATCTGTCTTCCTTGTAAACAATGCTCTTTGATACGTGTTTTATCCAGATTTTTTAGGTGTTGCCATAGAAGTAAAGATCTTACAAATCCCTTTATATCATAACCAGAAGTAACTCTCTGTAGATGATTTTTAACTTTTATAAACCATTTTTTATTTTCAAAATTTCTCTGATAAAACAGTTCTATTTAGATATTAAATAGAAACTGCTTTTTGGATAGAAAAGGATATTATTGATATCTGATAGACTTATTTACTATATTTGTCCCTCTACTTTCTCTTAAAGAGAAGGTATAGTCTTATTTGCTGTCTTCAAAAGTGAAGCAATAACTATGAAGTTGCCTTTGATTTTTTTTTTCTCAGTGTCTGGCACTAAAAAGTGAGGAAATTGCAAATCATTCCTTTTATCTGTCTTATTTCACTTTTTATTAAAGTCTCCTTTATTGGAGACAAATTGTGGGTTAAACTGAGGAGTAAATAATATTATTTGCCACTCTAACATGCTATATTGTGCATTTACTGTATTTTTGATGGATTTTCAACCAAACAGATAAGTCTAATGAAGTAAAATGTAATTTTTTAATCCAGGCAAAACACATAAGCATCTATGAAAATTTTATTATATCTATTTCCTTGGAGAATAGTTGCTTTATAAAATATTCTCTAGAATACCTATGTGTATTTGTAAAGATGTATGTTGTAATGAAAAGAAAACAAAATTCGCAAACATAACATTTGGGCTTCAAATCCATCTCTGTATTGAGTTAGTCTCTTTTTCTCTATGTGAAAAATGATGCTTGTATGAATATCTATCTTTTATGCTGAAAGAAGTAAAGGATGTAATAAATGCAAAAGTGTTTATAAACTGAGAAAAGCTATATAATTGATTTTATTACTTAATTGTTAGCCCATTGCACTGCCAGATTTGATGCAGTAGCTGAGTAAAAATAAACAAACAAACAAAAAAAAACCTTCTGTCACCTGAAGGTGAACCATAAAAGAGCTGAATGTTCCTGTCTCGGGCCAGCTGGCAGAAAGCCTCTGTTGAGTTAGTGTTTCAATTTCATTATGGGTATTTAAAGAGCACACACGTTCATACACACTCACATACTTGGGCCCAACTTTGTAAATTCTATTATGCCAATTGCAGCCTTGGCACAATCACTAAGTAGAGTCACTATCAAAAGGTCACTTTTACTCACTCCTTCAGAGCCATTAAAGAATAAGCATCAATTACACATCTTGCCTTAACTATTAGAAAGGTCAAAAGTTATAAAAAGGCATATCTTTAACTTAAAAATGTGATTATGCTTCCTGAAAATTACAGCGCTTGCATTCATTTGAAAAAGATAACAATATTTTCCTCAAAGGGCAAAAACTACAAAAACTATGAAAACTTTTTTTGCACTTTCATGCTTTTTAGTTGATATACAAATTATCTGTGGTGTTAGGGAAATAGTGTTAGTTAAAAAGAACAAAACAGTGATTTAATTTTAAAACAGTTGTGCTATTTTAGTGATAAAAGTGATATGTTTATTATAAAGATTAGACGTATTAATATGCAAACCAATTGCTTTGTTTTTACGATATTCATTTTAATCCACATATTTAAATATATTCACTTTCAAATTGTCATGGGATTGACCAAAATAATTAAATTAAAGCAGACAAAAAACAGTATTTGAATCATTTCTTAAGAGCAGAGAAGGATGTCATCACAGACCAGACTTACACTGTATTTTGGAATTATATACTAAGAAAGTTTGCACCTTAGAAGGGAAGTACTTACAACTTTTGATTCAAAGCATGTGAATGACAAGGCCATCTCAGATGTAATTGGCTGGCTTATCTCCCTGGGAGAATATAGGCGAATACAACAAATTTCCCAGATGCACACACTGAAAGAAGAGACACTGCTAACATCAACGTACTTACCAAAGCAGTTGTATTTGTAAAAACATCTTGATGCTAAAGTAACAAGGACTAAAAGCAAAGGTGGCCAAAGGCAGCCAGTATGATAAAGACCTTTTCCAGACAACTAAGTGGCTGGTCCAGCCAGACACTAACCAACCTTCTCCTTTACCTTTGTAGATGTGGTCGAAACACTTGTCAAATAAAGCAAAGGTATTAAGTGCAGTAGTTTATGTACAGGGGTGTTGAAAAATACAAGAAAATTGATCTCTAAGCACAGACGGGGATTTCTCTGATGCTAAGCGACCTTTGCATTTCCTCCCTCCCTACTTGTCAAAGTCAATCAGAACCACAGTTTTTGAAAATAATATCAGAGCAAACATAAACTTAGCTGTTTCCCCCTTCTTTGACTAAAGATTTGTTCAGGAACAAGTAGTCTTTAAGAGGAGTTAAAGTAAACCATCCAGATGGGAAAAGACATGTCTCCCTTCTGTAAGTATGAGTAAACAAAGAATAACAAACAATAATCCCTGTGGAATTATTAAGTAATTCTAGCAAAACAGAGCCGAGCCAATCTTCACCTAAAAGCAGACTGGAAATGAAGAAACATACAGCACATACACGCACATGCACATACACACACACAGACATACACACACACACTCACTAGAAAACAGCCTTCTACTTTGTTTTTTAAATGATATATGAGATTGTTGCATTTCTAACCATAGCTTATATTCATTTATAACATTATTTGGCAAGCAATTTATTAAATAATTGCTCTCAAATGTTATCTTTTTGAAACTTTCTAAAACCCTATGAAACTTATTGTCCCTAATTTGGGACAAAAAAATTGTGTTAGGGGAGAAGGGAGATGATAACAGCACCTATCTAAAAGCATTTTTGAAATGACTAACTGCATTAAAATATGTAAAGTTGTCAATCAAGTGCTTGGCATAATGAGCCTCCGATGGGAAGTTCTATTAGTTTTGTGTTTTGGAAGCCAATCTTGTATTTACCTTGTACCTCACTAATCTGCATTTTTACATCATGTTTGTTGTGGATTGTCTCTGAATGTCTATTTAATTTTCCAATATTTAAAATTTTTGAGTACTTTTTAAACTTACCCTTTACTCTGCGTAGTATTTTACTTCACGCTGTTAATTTATTGATTTAACAGGTAAACATTGACCTCTACTGTGTGCCTGACACTCTCCTATGCACTATAGTTATGACAGTAAATACAATTATTACAGTCTGCCTTTATGAAGTTACATTCTAGTGGCAATGATGACAATAAATAGGAAAAGTAAGAAATATGTAGTATTTTAGATGATAATAGGGTCTAAGGAGTAAATTACTGCAAATGAAAGGATGTGTGTATTTGTGTGTGAGCAGATGTGCCTGTGTGTTTGTGTGTTTGCAATATTAAATACTGTGGTCAAAAAATTTAAAGATAATATTTAAGACTTATAAGAAGCAAAAGCAGAATCATACAAATATCTCCATGAAAAACATTCCAGAAAAAGGAAGTATGCATAAAGCCTCTGGAAAAAAAAAAATAACAACATCTGGTGTTCTGAGAATTAAAGGTGCCAAAGCGGTTCATCAGTAGGAGGAGCTCAAGGAAGAATAGTGGTAAATAAAGTCATGGAGACCCAGAGAGACTCATAAGTCACAATAAGAAGAAGGTAAGAGCAAAAGAGGTTGAGACTGAGCAGCCATCAAGGTAGAAGAACTAAGTGAATTCAATACCTTAGAAATTCTAACAGAAACTTAAAAAAAAAATGACAAAGTGATGTGAGGGACAGTGGAAGTGGCTTCAGTGGAGTGGTTCCCTTGAATAGAGGAAAGGGATGAGAACTTGGGTCACAAGCGTTGGGTTGATCTTCTACAGCTAGAAGAGCATAGTCAATATGTTATTTTCATTAGGAGACAATGTCGGGTATAAACGCACAGACCATACATATATGTGCATACGCGCACTCTAATGTATTAAATCAGGAAGGAAGCGTTCAGAAGACGGACACCCAGCTGCCATTTCTATCAGGCTTTCACCGTCTTCAATTCTACTCTGAGCTCATTTCTAATGAGGTGAGAGTTTACTGAGCTATGTAGTGGTCTGACAGTCTTCCCCGAAAGAATATATAAGAAAAACCTCTAACCTAACATGCTATAATAATTTACCTCCAATTCTGCCTAACAGTAATTTATTTGTATGAACTAATACTGATCTTAACTAACACAAACTTGATTCTATGTGCCTGATAAATTTAAATGTATTATCCTATTTAATTTTTTCTTTTATTCAATTTTCACATCAATCAATTCTATTAGATAAGTACAGAATTATATTTTATAGGTTAAATATAGTATCTTGTCCAAGAGCTCATTTCAGAAACAATATTGTTAACATGTCATAACTTTTAGTTTTCAGGGTACCATCAGTTATTATATTTTTGCCTTATTGTTTTCTGAGATACACAAGAGATGTAGGTAAATGGCATTTAAAAGGGAAATCAACCTCACTGATCAGTGGTGGGAAGAAAAGCACAGGTCCCTGTGTCTCCCAGCCTGCCTAGAAATGGGAGAAATGTAAACTATTTTCGTGGTTCCCCTCAATGGTTTCTGTTAACTAGGCTTCTGCATATGTTTTCTTCAATTCCGTACTATTAATATATGCCTGTTAGTGAGTAGAGACTCCAAAACTGTAGATGAAATTCTCTCTTAATCTTAGTCTTCACAGCCTTTTCTTCATTTTCATAATTATTGGTTCTCTATAGACATTTTAATTTGCAGTTGGGACATATCGCATCTGCTAATAGCCAGTTGCTCTTTTTTGGCTGAAATTTACTCTGATGTTTTAAGAACCTTCTGTGTTCATTAACTAAAAAAGAAAGCCAAATATTATGTTTCCTTTATCTGACCTTAGATTTGTGCATTCACAGGGCAAGCTATGCCAGAGCCATGAAACACTCCTAATATTCTATCATTTTAATAATAGTCGAGTATTATTTCCTTTAATGGATCATTATAGTTTGACTTTTACTTGTCCATTTTATAAATTCATGAAAATCTGTGTTCCGACAGAAAACTCACACATTGAATCATTTTGAATTTGACCAAGGGGAACTTAAAATACTTTTAATTTCTACAATAACTTATTGGAAAGCTATTTTAATTCCTGTTCTACAGAGGACAGATATTTAAAAAAAAAATTCTATTGTTCAGCTGGTTAACAACAGAAGTATATTTTGCATCCAGTTGTGTGTGACTAAAAAAAATTCTGTTTTTACTAAAACATACCATTGCCTCTCCTCATACCCCATCCATGTGCTTCAACTCAGAGAATAAATATAACAAAAAAAAGTGAATGAAGATTTTTACACTAAGAGACATCTTTTGTTTGTCAGTGCACAGTTTATAAATTTAATTCTGTGAATAAATTGCTGTAAGACATTAGGAAAATGGGCAACTAGTTTTCACACATTACTGAGCCTTTTATATGAAACCACAAGTCCCAGAAGATCACTAAACACTAAAAGCATGCACGGAAATTTTACTGATTTTTATGACTTGAATAGAGAAAGCATTGGAAAGCTGCATATGAAGCCAAAATAACCCCTGAGTTTTATAATAGTTCTTCTTCTTCTTAGTTGTGTGATATTTGGACACAATGCTTCACTTTCTAAGCCTAGATGTCTTCATTAGCACAAAAATCAAGCTTATATCGACCCCATAAGCAATGGGGGGGTTTACATAATAGCTATAAAAACAGCATTTTTGTATATTTGCCAGTTTCCAGGCATGGTTCTAAGAACATTATAAGTATTTATTCATTTACTTTGCACATGGCCTTACGAGCTAGGTCATATTATCACTGATGTTTTACAGACAGAATAGAGAAGCACAGAGTTAAGTATTTACCAGATGCACCCCAGGCAATCAGCCTCCAGCGCTTATGCTATTCATCATTGTGCTCAGCTGTTTTTCATCAAAGGAAAGTGTGGTTTGAAGGTTCTTTGTAAACCGCTATTCAACTGTTAGCTGTCATTAATTATTTCTAATATTGTTTTACTTCATTATATACATGCCTATACTGAATATTATTTAATCTAAACCATCCTTTACTGCATATATAATATTAAATGCTTTTAAATTATAATTATTTAAATAGGCTCAGAGTAAAGCATAAAAATGTCTCCTATATCCACATAGTACAGATGAATAGTTTTGCTTTATAATACTTTGAATAGTTTACAGAAGCAGGTGATCTCATTTGCAAGGTGAAGAAATTAACAAAGGATAAAAATCTAAAATTGGGTATCTCTAGACAGAAGCCTTCCTGACCAGTTTGAGTGTCTTTCCTCTCCGATACAGGACTATTATGAATATTAAATGTGATAATTCACAGAGTGCTCATGAATGGGACCAACCTGCTCCTTAGTCTCCGCTTCCCTTCATTCATCTTGTAGAAATGGCAGAGCCACGTAGGCAATGGGTTGAGAACAGAAGTGCCAAGTGTCTTCCAGGTGAAAATATACAAGAGTGGGTGTTAGTCCTTTATCTCTATCTCTTCCCCTTTGGAGCCACATATGGACATGTCAGCACCGCAGAGCTGCAGTGACTCAGACCACTGAGCGGCTCCATGATGGTTAGCTGCTTTCCTGATTCACCAGACCTATAGAGGATTTGGTGTAAGAAAGAAATGAACCCATGTATTTGTGTACATGTGTGTGTGCCTGTGTGTGTGGTCCTCATGCAACATAAACCTACTCTAACCTGACTTAAACAGGATTTCCCATAAACTCTGGACAATTGAAGTCATAAATAAATATCAGTTGTTATTATAATAGGTTGGTATTATGATTGCTAATATTATCGACAACAAATTATTACCTTCTGCAATCCCGTTTTGTTGTCCTTTTGTATGACTGGGGTTGGTTCAGTAAGAACTGAAATTATTCACCTTTCTCAGGATGTCTAAATTTGGGCTACACAATCGTATATATTGATAATAAATATTGGGAAATTTTGACCATTGACCCTGTGACCAAGATTTTAAAAACTTCCTGACCCAAAAAAGTAGTTTAAAATATTAATCAGCCAAAATGTATTGATAAAATACAGAAATTAAAATGATTACTGAACCACCGATATTTGGGACTTGAATCAGCTGGTCTTACTAAGGGCTGTCATTCTAAATTTTGGTGTTTATCTTTTATCTGATTATCAAATTTCTGACACACATATTTGTGTTAACCATTTACTTCTCCTCTGAAACCACTGATTAAGGGACATCTACTCTTTATGCTCTGCTCACTGTTTTTGTGTCAACTACTGATTTTAATGGTCATTCACATGAGACCAGTGAGTGTAAGTTCCTCTACACTGTACATTGGAGGAAAAGTTGCATGGCGGATGTATTTACCATTGCCTCGAATTGCGTTTGTTTAGCATTATTGGGATGAATTTTCATGGTTATAGGCAGAGGAATTGTAGATTATATTGCAATGTGAAGAAAAACTGTAACCAAAAAAAACAGAACATGAAATTCTCTTCTAAGTGTGACAGGAGCCCAGGTAAGCTTACTTGCTCTTTGACTTTACTGTGCTATTTCGTTGATTTATTGGAGGCCATTGCTACTGACATTTTGGGGGCTCAAATCACAAAGTTTTAGATATTTTATAATTTTCCCACGTTCTATGAATATTACCTCAGGGTATTCCAGGCACAGTAAGCATGACTTCAAGAAGAACTTCACATGCTATAAAAAAAAATGTTAACAAAAACATAGTATACCTTAACAGAGTACTTAAATTGGATTCCCTCAGATCTATTTTAAAATATTCTTTCAGAACTCTAACACATTTCAATAGCAACTTATATTTTCCTATTGTGAATTTTATCAAAGTTCTTGAGATTTTTAAAAATTTTTTAGACAAATTTATTAAAGTATAATTTACCTTCTATGCCATTACTCCATTTTAAGTGAACAATTAAATGCTTATTCATAAATTTACCAAGTTGTACAGCTATTCACATAAATCAGTTTTAGAAGATTTCCTTCCCCCTATTAAGACCCCTAATTCCCATCCCCAATTACATTTCAAGCATGCTCCTCTCCTTCACAATGCTCTCCACATCCCTCAGATGTGGGTCTATCCCCCAATTCCCCAAATCCCTGGTGGACACCACTACCATTTGAGCCACCATAGTGTTAATCAGTCAGTACCAATTTGATGGCAAGTGCATGTGGAGCCCATTCTTCCTGTTTTGTGTCACCTCACTTCGAATAATGGACTCAAGCTCAATCCAGGATAATATAAGCGGTGATAACTCACTGTTGTTTCTTAAAATTGAGTAGTATTCCATTGTAAACATATACCAAATCTTAATAACTCACTCATGAATTTACAGGCACTTGGGTAGTTCTTGAGATTTTTTTAAAAGTTTCTTTCCCATAAAGTATATTTTCTGTGTTTATTTTGGTAAATAATTCATGTCTGGGATCCAACAACATGCCTCAGACTTAGTAGTCAATCTATAAATATTTATTAAATGAATTAATCCAAGTACCAAAACATTAAAATTTCTTAATACAGACAGTAAGTGGCATTGACTACTTAAATCTTTCTGAAGATCAATTTTGCAAATTTTCTTAAAAGTTTCAAAAATGCATTTATTTTCCCAATATGATTTAACATTTAGAAATGTAGCCTATAAAATAGCTCTCATGTGTTCAAAGTGTATGTGCATAAACAGACTTTACAAAGTTATTGTAAAGAAAATCTGTTTGGTGTTGCATATGTATATATAATTATTAATGTGATATGTGCACTTTACATATATATTATGTATGTTTTAAAATTCTCAACATAGTGTCAATCATGTATTGATTAATTAGCTATAATATTGTATCCATAGTTTTAATACCATGTAACCATTTAAGAGAGTGTGATAAATACTTATGTACTAACATGGAAGGATGCATGATATATAGTTATGAAAAAAATGAACATGGAAACATTCCTGGTAAAATAAAAAGGCTTAGAATATGTGTATGTATTCATCTATGAAGATTTTTTCACTATATGGACAATTTTCTAAAATAAATTTAGGTGGTGTTTTCTCTTGGAATAGTATGAAAAGGGATTCCATTTACTTTTTTATTTTATAATTGAATACATATAATGAAAAGTAAGCTATTGTATTGATATTATTTCTGGCATAAAAGTAACTCAAGAGCCAATGTGGAACATTCACGTGCAAATCTTCATTCACTGATTGAATTTTACTGAAGTTTCAAAGTTCTCAAAACTTCTCTAGGAAAAAAACGATTTTGTAAAATGTTCTATTTAGAAACAATTCTGATTAATTCCATATATACTTTTAAATATCTCTTTTTACCAAGCAGTTTTGCATGATAATAGTGTATTTATTTCTTAACATTTCAAATTCTCCAGCTTTTATATCCTTTTCATGCCAAAAGTCATAATTATTTCCATAGCAACCATACTCATTGTCAGAGGTAGAACTTTTTGACTTCTGTTGGGTATTTTTTAAGAAGCAAAGGAATATTTAAACAACAAAAAAAAGCTATTTTATAAAAATTGACAAGAATTGAGGGGGGAAACAAGTACTAAGTGGTTCCTGTAATAACTAATACAGATAATTTATTGTCACTATATGTTATTGCCAAAACTCAACATTATTTTTCTTTAGTAGCCTCAAGTTATAAATATCTTTTTTTTTTTACAATCCTAATTTTTTGCTGTACTAAGGCAAGACTTAACATACATAAAATACAGAACAAATAATTTCACATTTTCAGTTAGGAAATATTCTCTAAATATACAATTTTCTGACCCTCAGCTTTTCTTTTTTTCTTCTGAAAATTTTATTACGGGAAAACTACAAAACATTTACAGTACAATGTTTACAGTCACAATTTGTAGTGAGCTGATTTCCCAAAATATATTACCAATCAAGTTGACTTACCTTGTTACATTCAAAAATCTACTCTGTCAAAGTAGTCCAGACAGTACATACATAGTGCTCCAACTGTATCTACGTACAACCAACACTCCATTTTAAGTGTACAATTAAATGATTTTCAGTGAATTTACCGAGGTGTACAGTCAATCACATGAATCAGTTTTTGAGGAATTCCTTTCCCCTATTGCGACCCCTAATTCCGCTCCCCAACTACTTTTCAAGCTACTTTAATAGGAAAACTTCTTGTGCTTCCCCTAAGTAGGTACTGGTTTGGGGTTGTGGCATATGCATCTTTTACATTAAAGAAATAGTTAATCAATTTCTATTTTTGAGGGTGTTTGACATGAATATGTGTTACATTTTGTCAAGTGCCTTTCCTACATCAATAGACATAATCATATGGTTTTTCTTCCTATCTCTTGTGCCGGTTATTAAGCTCCTGATTCTAAGCTGCAAATATTTCGCTCTTTCATTTTGCTTCCATAGCAGTAAGTACTGATGCCTATCAAGCACTGCCCCCTACAGTTAGTTAACTTTTTAGGTGTGTTTTTCTTATCCTCCCAACTGTATAATTAGCACATTCTATTTTGTACATTTTCTTAAATGTCTCCACAGGGTTAAGTTGAATAAACTTGTTAAGGTAACAGCACTCGACATTTATTGTTTACTTTCCACAACCTCTGTTTATCATTGCTCAAGAAAATCATTAATCATCTTTAACTAGATATATGTCCACCTGCCCGCTGGTACTTCCTGGAATGTTGAAATCACCATACCAGAGACAGAAGAGAAGAAGATTCCAAGGGAAACACTCATTTAAATGTTACTTCTTCCAAGCAACTAGGACAGCTCTTTCTACTCTTCCCAGACTAAAACCCTCTTTGAGAACATTCTTGGTGATTATACTTATCAATAGAGAGAAAAATGTCAAAAAGAAAACTAGAAATTTTGCTAGCATTTCTGTGGCTTCAGACCTGATGTGATGTGAGGATGTTCTTTCTGATTGGGAAGAAGAATGTTCATAAGTTTACAGGGAAAGTACACCAATTTACAAACAGCCAGATTCTCCCGTGACTACCTCATGTGTCTCTTGTTTTCTTCTCGGGCAGAAATGTGGGGACAGGGGCAGATAGAGTCCAGTGTCACCCCTACCCTGCATCTCCAGAAGAATGCTAACTCCAATCTGAGGTGCAATAACACTGTGCCTGGGAGAAGTCAGGAGAATACTAGGAGAAGCAGACTCTCCGTGTTTTACATAATTTCACACATGAAGAAGAATGGAAGAGTAGCATCCACAGTTAACTCCAAAGAAGATCTCTAGTGGTTGGGTGCAGTAGCTTATGCCTGTAATCCTAGCACTCTGCAAGGCCAAGGAGGGAAATCGTTTGAGCTCAGGAGTTCGAGACCAGCCTGAGCAAGAGCGAGACCCCGTCTCTACTAAAAATAGAAAAGAAATTAATTGGCCAACTAAAACTCTATAGAAAAAATTAGCCCGGCATGGTGGCACATGCCTGTAGTCCCAGCTACTCAGGAAGCTGAGGCAGAAGGATCGCTTGAGCCCAGGAGTTTGAGGTTGCTGTGAGCTAGGCTGATGCCACGGCACTCTAACCCGGGCAACAGAGTGAGACTCTGTCTCAAAAAAAAAAAAAAAAAA
>CAUYRT010051483.1:0-12395 GCA_963574885.1 Lepilemur ruficaudatus
CAATTAATTTCTTTCTATTTTTAGTAGAGACGGGGTCTCACTCTTGCTCAGGCTGGTTTCGAACTCCTGACCTTGAGCGATCCGCCCGCCTCAGCCTCCCAGAGTGCTAGGATTACAGGCGTGAGCCACCGCGCCCGGCTAGTGTGTGACCTTTAATAGGAATCCTGTTTATGTTTTGCAGCTATGAAGTCAGTTAAACCTGTTGCTTCCTTCAGAGGAAGGAGTGTTAGGAGGGATTAAGTGAGACACTGCACGTAAAGTGCTCAGTGCACTGCCTGTCACATGGTAAGAGAATAAACATGAATTCTTGTAACTATAATTATAGTAAGTTTCTAATTAGAAATCTAAAGACTAGACGAAGTCAAAGAGAAATAGTCATCCTAATGAGCATACAGATTCCTACTATGAAAATACACTTCGTTTTGCACAAAATGGGCTTATGCTCTTACCTCCTTTTGGGGAGTAAGACAAAACTTCTTGACCCAGAGAAAAGCTGACTGAGGTTGGTCCCTGTGCCCTAGAACGGACAAGGTGCTCCCACCCTGGGCAACAAAGCATGCAGGAACCAAACCTTTCCCCTCTTTCTTGACCCCTACATGTTTTCCTCCCACTGTTTATCTCCATGGAGACAGAGATATTAAACGGACGATGCATAAGTCAAGGCTGGGTGGAACCCCAATCCTTCAGCATGAGATCGGGAGTTAAACTTGGTATCCGCTTGGCATATGATGTTGGGTAAGTCATGAGTCAAGCTGTGGTTTTTCTCATTCATAAAATAGGGGTTTTAATAACATCCACTGGCCTTTTGCAAGAACTGAGCAAGACTATGAAGTCCCAGAAAAATGTGAATTCTAAGGTAACAAATCCTGAGATTGCAAAAGTAAAGTAAAAAAAATCCCTTATGGAAGGGGGATATTTGAAACTATATGTAACTAACCACTCTTCAAAATAACGGAAATGGTTTCCTCTATTTTGGGTGAGACAGTATCTTTGAGAGCACTCATTGGGAAGCATGTTTGAGACTGGGATCAGAGGAAATCTTTTCCTTGCTTACTGGATCCCAGAGAGATGAACCCCTCAATTTAGGGAAGGGGAGACTTGCTCAAAGGCTCTCCTGGGCTGGGGAGGGAGAGGAAGGGCAGCAGACTGGCACCTGCAGCATGTGCCCATCAGGGCAGAGATAAGAAAGGAGCATGGCCCTTGGCTCCAGGGGCAGGAACACCAGAATCCAGGCTTAAGCTTTTCTTTGTGGACTGACACCCCCTTATCCAGCTAAGGAAGGAGGAGCCTGGCTCCACACAGCTCCAGCTGGAAAGCCTGGCTGGGAAAGGCAGGAGAGGACCAGCATGAGGACTCAGAGGTCTAGGGCCAGGTGGCCAGCTGAGGCACCAAGCAGCAACCAGGACGGATCTGTGGAACAAGTGAGTATTGCCTGGGGAGCCTTGGAAACACGTGGGGTGGGGAACGGGAAAAAAAAAAAGGCTGGATTTCCTGCACATGGAATGGAATTTTTTCAGTTGGACATTAAAGGAAAGGATCACCCTAAATGCTGGCAACTTGGCGACAACCAGATAGCATTGTTGCTAACCCTGGCATGGGAGCTACTGGATTTTGGTCCTGGGTGGCAGCCCCCATCAACGGGGCAACAGCCACCACTCAGACCTGTGACTTGGGACGCAGAAGCCCTGTCAGCACCCCTCAGCTCTGTTCCTCCTCAGCTTGCTCTTTCCTCTCCACTTGAAGATGACCCCAGCTCAAAGCACAGACTGACCCTCAAAGCCAAAGTCTGGGGACATGCCATGTGTCTCCATCAGGCATAAGGGATATGCTCACTGACAACGGTTTTAGGGCTTTCTGAGGCTTTGCTCTAAAATGGATTGCTTTTAAAGTGCCTTCTCTGCCCTTTAGCAATTTCTGAAATACAGTGACTCATCACATGCTTCTACAGGATCTCCTAACTGGCCTTCCCTCTTCCAGCCTGACCTCCTCGAAGCCACTCACTGCGCTATACCCACACTGATGTGTGTTAAATGAAAATCTAACCCAGCACCCCTGCTTAAAACCCTGCCATGGCTCCCTATTGCTCCTAAGTGGGTCAGAGCCTGCTCCCGCGTCTGGGCCCTAAGTGACCTCACCCCTCCCTCCCACTGCAGCTGCTTCGCATGACACCCTCCCCCTCATTTGCTCCTCTGCGGCCAGTTTTTCCAACAAACATGATTTTCCCCACTTCAAGGTTCTCACACAAGATGTCACCTTCGTCTGGGATGCTCACCTCCTACCTCTTCACCCAGTTTATTCATCCTCTAGGGCTCTACTGCCCTCCAGAAAAGCCTTCCCGGGACGCCAGGCTGGCTGGGCCTCCCTCATTTGCTCCTCTGTCTTTCCCTGCGTTAATACTCAGCTCGCTAGGAGTTTCTTGGTCAGTGCTGGTGATCAGGCCACTCACTCTACTATGAGCTCCACCAGAGCAGGGACGGTGTCTGACTGAGCCACGAAAGTAGCTGCTGACGCTCAGTAACTCACAGTGACAATGCACCCAGCTGGTCACGGTAGCGGGGCCTGGAGCATGCTGCCCTCAGATCAATGCGGGAGCCCCTTGCTCACCCTGCTGTTCTCGGGGGCTCGGGGGCACCAGAGGAAGCACTTTTTTTTTTAAACCAATGGCCGCTTCTTTTTACTACACTTGATCTTAGCCAAAAGGAGGAGAAGCGATGGCTGCTTCTTTTTGAAAGTCCTTTTAGATATCCAACCGTTTACCCCGTTTATTTTGTACTCGGAAATAACTTGCCTTTATCTTAAACTTTAGAATTTATATTTGAAAGTAAAGGCTTACTTTTTTTAAAAAATGAAAGGGTTTGCTTGTTTGAAGGAATAGCTTAGGTTCTAGAAATTTATTTCACATATTAGAGGTCTGGGTAAATTTACTAAGAATTCCTAAATGTTTTCTTACTATCCAGAACTGTCAGAATGCCTAATTTTTGTTCCTTGAGAGATCACAATTTTCCACACTGCTATGGTTACTTTCAGAATCAGCTCTAAACCATTGAAAATCCATCACATTCCTGATTTTATTTCCTTCGGGGAAATAGTAAGTAGTGAAAACAAAACATCCCCAAATCAATACGGCTATTTAGAAATAAATGGTGTAGCCGTTCTTCAAAGCGCTTTGCTTTTGTTATCATTTTAGTCTAAACTGGGTATTTACGAGGCATTGTTATCAGATAAAATTAGATGCAAATAATTGACCTACTTCTCAACACTATTTCCACACTCTGAAGTAATGTAGAAGAAACTCTTTGATTCAAAAGGAGTCTTATTTTTTAAATGTAGTAAGTTTTTCCCCTCAGTGTTTTTAAAATTATGTTTCATGAGGTACTCAGTACGCCAGAGAGCAGCCAACTGGCTCTAAAATTTGCATTAAAAGGAATGGGAATACACGCCCACATGGCCAGTAAAAACTGCTAGTACATGAGGGCATCTTTACATAAAATAAAGAGACGTACGCATGAATAGTCACAGGAAGCCAGATAGTATAGAACCTTCCAGAGGGTTAAAAGAATCATTACAAAAATAAAACCCATATTTGCTAGGCAAATAACTGCTAAAGCAGCATTCAAGGTCTTAAGCAGGAGAAAGCAGCCTGAAATATTAGGGACTGATCTAAGTTCCTCCCAGAAAATAACCCCCTTCCACCCCTGAAGGGAAAAGACCTACAGTGAGGACTTTGCCAGGGAAAAAACAAATGGTTTCAGACATTTTTTCCTATATTGTACTTTCCAGGAATTATGTAACTATTCCTCTTTAGATAAACAAACCCAACCCTAAGACAGGTTGGGTTTTCAAGAGGAATCCAGTATTGAAACCGCAACCTGGATTTGGGCAGGGTCTGTTCAAGGCAGTCAGATGTGCAGACAGAGCCCCTAGCTGCCCTGAGGGACAGACGCCCCACTGAGTTCAGAAGGAGCTCTTGCTTCTTTCTTTTTTATGCAAACTAAAGCGCTCAGTGCTAAACCCTCACACAGGATCCTGAGAACTGGGAGTAGGGGATAGTTACCTCCTATTCTCTCCCTGACTTGTACATGTCAGGATGGAGGAAAATAATAAGGCTGAAGGGATAGCAACATGACATTTAAGTCGGGCCTGCTTAGTTAGAGTCAGAAGCAGGAAAAATGCAGGAGAATGGAAGCCTACATGGAGCCTCTTGGGAAGCACCTGCCAGGAAGAGGCAGCTGAGACAAAGTGATCAAGGACAAAGAGGGCTGCTCTAGAAACTCTTGAGTGGCAAGGGCCCAAGGGAGGGACGGCACAGGCCGATCAATAACCTTGGAAGCCCAAGACAGCACTGCTTTGTGGTCCAACAACAAACAGTGTCACGAGAAAGAGTGGAGACAATTCGCCCACTTCACAACAGTGCCTGATGGAGGCCACCCACAAGCCATAAATGGCAGATGACATAGAGGTGGCAACTGTAAGGGGGGTCAGGAAAGTAATGACCTGAACACTGGGGGCAGGAAGTCAGGAGAGGGCAGTGTCAAGAGCTTAGGGCTTATAGCCAGACCATCTGGGCCCAGTCCTGGCTTTGTCACTTTGCAGTTATGTGACCTTAGGCAACCTCTCAGTGCCTGCTATTCACTGGGCTATTGTGAGCATTCTATAAAATGGTGAATTCAAATGCCTAGTGAAGTGCTAGGCACAGAGAAAGCAGACCATACCAGACAGCTCTCACGATCATCCTTTTTAGGGAAAAGAGTCCATCCTTAACGATCCTGGAGCACCTCTGCTAGTTGAACCAGTGGACTGCACTAGGCTACCCCCACCCTAATACCATCAATCCCATCTCTCAACTGATTAGCTTCAGACAAAGTGGGGACGGACTCAGGAGCTGTGCATATCAACACGCCCCTCTATCTGCAGACCCGAGACGGAGACTGGCCAGTGACAAAGTAGAAAGACATTGTAGTTTACAGGAAGCCAGAAGAGAACAAGGAAAGGATATGAAAGCATGAACAAAAAAGAAAGAATACAATGATATTCAAATCAATTATATGGCGTAAGATTAAGCAAATGTGAAAGAGTCATATTCCCCTATTAACGGGCCAGGTCTCTCATATTGGGTCCAACTAAATGCTGTTTGCAAGGTTCACATGTAAATCAACGCAACTCAAAACATTAAAATCTAAAATATAGTCAAAGATTTATAAAATAAATGCAAATAACTCAAAACCACAACAAGGTATCATGTTAACCCAGTTAGAATGGCTATTATTAAAAAGACAAAAAACAGCAAACACTATTGAGGATGCAGTGAAAGGGGAACTTACACACTGCTGATGGAAATACAAATTAGTACAACTACTATGGAAAACAGTACAGTCATTTTTCAAAAAACTAAAAATAAAACTACCATACAACCCAGCAATCCCACTACTGGGTGCTTATCCAATGGAAAAGGAATCAGTATATCAAACAGATATCTATACTCCCATGTTTCTTGTAGCATTATTCACAATAGCAAAGATATGGAGTCAACCTAAGTGTCCATCAATGGAAGACTGGATAAAGAAAATGTGGTGTATATATACATTTAAATAAAGTATTTGGCCATAAAAAAGAATGAAATTATGTCACATTTGCAGCAACATGGATGGAACTGGAAGTCATTATGTTAAGTGAAACAAGCTAGGCACTGAAAGACAAATATCACATGTTCTCACTCATATGTAGGAGCTAAAAAACTTTATCTCCTGAGGTAGAGAACAGAATGATAGATACCAGAGGCTGGGAAGGGTGTGTGTGTGTGAGGGGAGTTGGGGAGGGGGGACAAAGAGAGGTTGATTAATAGGTACAAACATACAGTTAGATAGAAGGTATAAGTCCTAATGTTAAATAGCAGAGTAGGGTGACTGACTACAATTAGTAATAATTTATTGTGTATTTCAGAGTTGCTAGAAGAGAGGACTTGAAATGTTCCCAGCACACAGAAACGATAAATACCCAAGGTGATGGATAACCCAAATGCCCCAACTTGATCATGACACATTCTATGCATGTGACAAAATACTATATATATGTAAAATATTATAAATCAATTTTTAAAAAAGTCTTCACTTAGCAAATAAAGATGCAAATGTAAAATAAAATAAATATAAAATGAAAAAAAGTAAAATATATGTCACACAATATCAAAGAAGTAAAAGCAAATAACAAATGGAACCAATTTTATATGAGATATTTCATAATGAATCTAAAACTGTTATAAACGTCTATATACAAAATATGTAAGGCAGAAACTACTAGAAATTTAAGGGGATTCTAACATACATCTCTGTCCTTGATAAACCTAGTTGTCAAAAATTAATAATTTGAATATTATAATATAATTATAAGAGTAATTTGAGAGGTTATATCTTCTTTTCCAGCACTCATGAAACACTAATCTTATATTAAGCCAGACGACAAATCTCAAAAATTAGAGAACACTACATTTTTAAAAACCCAAGCCATTCATAGCAGTGTTATTCATAATAGCCAAAAAGTGGAAACAACTCCATCATCCAACAAATATCCATCAAATAAAATGGATAAATAAAATGTGGTATATCTATACAATGAGATATTATTTGGCAATAAGAAGGAACGAAGTACTGATCATGCTCCAATATGGATGAATCTTGAAAACATGATGCTATGAGAAAGAAGCCAGTCATAAAGACAGCATATTGTATGGTTCAATTTACATGAAATTTCTAAAATAGGCAAGTCTATTGAGACGGAAAATAGATTAGTGGTTGCCTAGGGCTCAGGGTGGGAGAGGGGGGGCAGCTAGAGGGAAAATGGAATGACTGCTAATGGGCACAGGGTTTCTTTTTGGGGTGATAAAAATGTTTTAAAATTGAATGTGGTTAAGGTTGCACAATTCTGTAAATGTACTAAAAGCCACTGATTTGTATATTTTAAATGGATAATGTATTAATTATATTTGAATAAAGCTGTTTTTAAAAACAAAAACAAAAATCCCAAGCTCTTGAAAACTAAAAACCCACTATCTTAAATAATACTTGAATTAAAAAAAATTAAAACTACATAGTGCATTTAAGGAATATCACTGAGAATACTATACATCAAAACATGCAGGATGCAACAAAAGCAGCAATTAGAGGAAAATGTATAGCCTTAACTGTTTTCCATATTAAAGTGAAATGAATTATATATACATAAACTAACCAATAATTCAATTCCAGTAGTTAACAGAAATAATAAAACTTTAAGAAAATAAGAGATGAATTGTAAAAGAAAAAACCAGAAATTCCATATTTCATATTTAAGATATCATCTATTATAAGGTATAGCTTTTTTTATGTATCACTAAGAAAAATTGGTGCCCATTAAACAATATCACAATGCTTTATCATCAATTGAAAGAAGTATCCCAGTTTCAGAGGTGTACAAATGTGCAAACAAAAAGCACATCCTAGATTGATAAAATATAGTAAATTAAAAGGCAAAAAGAAAGTATGACTGATAAACAAAATCCAAAATCTAGTTCTTTGGACAGACCAATAGACAAAACTCTGGCAAGGAAAATTAAAAACAAACAAACAAACAAAAATACAAGCCATTAGGAATACGAAAGCAAATATAACCATATACACACAGAGGTTCAAATATATTAGAGACTACTGTATAATACTCCAAAAAAATTAAATAAGGAAAAAACTCTATGCTAATAATTTTGCGTATTTTGACATTTTGAAAACTTGTATCAAATGGACAATTTTCTACTAAAAAATAAATTTTCCAAGTTAGCTGTAAAAGAATTAGAAAATCTAAATAAACAATGCTCATGGTAGAAATTTTAAAAGTTGCTAAAGATATATCTCCAAAAAATTACACTAGATCCCCTGAAAACACCAGGAGTCATTTCTATAAAACCTTAGTTTTCCTTGTTATTAAAACTATTTTAGATCATAAAAGATTAAAAGAGTTTTTTTCATAAAATCAGCATAATCCTGAAATCCAAACTACAAGAAGCATTTTTCACCTATGAAATTGGCAGATAAAAAAAATAAAAGAAAGAAAAAGGAAAAAAAAAACCATGAAAACACACAGTATTTGTGCATGTGGTTAGAAACAGGCAATTTCATCCCCTTCTGATGAAAGTATAAGTTGACACAACCGCTCTGAAGGACATTTTGAAAAATACATGAAAAGGCAGAAGTTTTTGCAGAAGTTTTTAAGATGTAATCACACTTCTAGGAATTTATCATGATAATAATCATAACTACATGTAGAAAGTTTTTGCAATGAGGATGTTCATCATGACATTTTATAGCAAAAACGTAGAAACAATTTAAATAGGTCAATATTCAAGACAGGTCCATCTGATGGGGCTGAGTCATTGTATAGAAATGCAGATAATAACACTGAGTGTTTAGGATGGAGTAAACATATATTTTCTATATACACCCAAACGAATGATAAGATACGTAGCAAAGTATCTTTAGGTGGGATAATAAACGATATTAACTTTCTTCTCCTCCTAGTTCCTTACAATGAACATGCATTATTTTTTAACCAGAAAAAATCATTACTATAATTTTGTTTGTATGAATCTTATGAAATATACTAATAATGCCCAGAGAACAAGAACAGAGGGTTTGAGTTCCCCCAGTCTGGGAGGATGTGGATGAACCAGTAGGAGTCTTGTCACTGTCACCGTGACCCACCTGGGATGCAGCTTGGGGAGCCCTAGGGTTCACAGGTCACTTGCATAAAAAGCAAAACATGCCTTGTTTCTCACCCTCATCCAGGTTCCCATTCCTGGGAACTATCACCAGCCTTTTCCAATCCAAAGAGCCAACCAATTGCCTCTTTATCCATGGCCAATGCTGCTTTCTGGAGCTTTCTCAATTAGAAACTATACAAACACCTTATTTGGCACCGAGCAGGTTTCTTAAAAAATAACGAGACAATTTAAACTCCTACCTAGATAGGGAATACTGGGAACCATCTTCAGGCTTCGGATATATTCCCGAGTCCTCTTGTAATTATCTTCTTTAGACATCAGATAGTCCAATTTCTCAAAGGTGGTCTTGTCTTTTCGATTCAAAAGCTGGAATGAGAAGAAAACATAGACTATGAGGGAGAAAAAGAATAAATCAGAAGAAGCTAAAGAGAGAGGATAAGTGTGGAACAAGACTGAAAGGAAACATCCTAAATGGTGTGTCTATGGTGTGTGCCAAATCCTGGGCACAACTAAAGATTTCACAAGGCTGTTTCATGCAGAGACAGACAGTTTCACAGCCTCAATCTTGTCATTTTCATAGAATCTTACACTTGGAAGATATCCCCCAAAGCTGCCTAGTCTACTCTTCTACATGATGTCAGAATCCCCTGCATAGCACCAACCTCTGTGAGTGCAGAGACCCTACCACAGCAAGGTGCTCAGACGAACAGCACATCACTCAAGGTCACCTGCAGTGTAATCGCACAGCTACATCAGCCCTCCTTCCCTGAGTCCGTAGCTACTGGCTCTCTCCTCCACATCTCCATGGCTGAAGGCGCCAGGACACTTTTCACATGATTCACATGTACATGTGCACACAGCCAGGCCACCACTCTAATCCAAGCTATCTCCCCCAGACTCCCCATAGTCCAATTGTGTCATATTTACACTGGGCATGGTGTTTTAATCAAAAGACAACCTTCTTTTCCATATGAAGGGGTCGCCGAAGGGCTGACTTAGTTAAGCAAACACAGGATGAGCAGGTTTGCACACCCTGAGATTAGAGAAGCAAGATACTTTGTGACTGAGATCTCTGGTGTGTAAAGCTGGTCACGAGGGAAAGGGTGGTTCAATGTGCATATAAAGCCTTCTAGAAAGGAAGGAATAGAAACCAGAGCCCTGGTTTTTAAGAATTGATGTTAAGGACTCATGCTGTGGTCATCCTGTATGTCTCAAGTCAAACACCAATGCCAGAAAATGGCAACAAGTCTCCTTGATTACAATGGCTTCCAGTAAAGGAGTCTAGCTTAGAGACCAGGTTTGAGAGAGGAGCTGGGGCACGGCTGGCCTTGGCACAGCATGTGGCTGATGTTGGGAGCTCCCTGAGTCTAGCTGCCAGGGCCACTGTTTCTGGATTGGAGGTCAATGGCTAAGCCCAGGCATGCAAATGAAGAGGAACCACAGGCCTGGAGCATCCTTAGGCAAGTTTGGCATTGCAACTCCAATGGTCCGTGCAAGGACCTGGACCAACAGACCCGCCACATCCATCAGACTGAGGTAGGCCGGGATTCAACAACCTCGTTATACAACAGTGAGAAGTGGGAGAAGGACTGCCCAGCACCAGGGGTAGCAGTGTAGCTCCTGAGACCTGGGTCTGCAAATGCCAGACTCAGGCCATGTCTGGTCATCAGGGAGCCCCAGGCTACTTTCAGGCAGCAGCTGCCTGAGTCCTCCCTCCTCAGCCTTGGGGGCCATAGAGGATACAGCCACGAGACAGCCCGCTGCATGTGCGCAGTGACAGCTTAAGAACTTCAGAGAAGAGAGGTAGAAGAATAAGCTGAAAGGAAGTTTCCACTGCTGAAGAAGTTGGAAAATAAAAGCAAACCTTTCTTTTCCCACTGAGAAATTCAGGACATATCAGGGTGGGATGCTACACAGATGCGAGGCACAATGGCTGCTTAACTGGTTTGCTAATTTGAGGTAGTTATTCACTACATTAACAAATAGACTGGAAAACCCGCCATATTCCATTGACTGTAAAGCACTGTAATATACAACTCATCTGATCTTTACAAAGCCCAGTGGCAAAAATGGAACCAGGACTACTGCCTCCATTTCAGGTTCATAATCACAAGTATTAAGTGGCTTGTCCAAATATCCTTGGGGAACTCGATTCAATAGAGGAGAGAGACATATTACAGCAATATGTTAAGTGACTAAATAGAGACCAAGAACCCAGACAAATAATAAATGAATCATGGGCAAAGGAAATGTCAAGGAAAGTTATATAGAGAGGCAGCATTTGAAATGAACACTCAGTGATTAGAAATTGGCCAAACGAACAATATATACTCAGATCAGAACAAGTTACCTAATTGTGAACTACCCCACTGTTAGGTTAAAGCAGGCCCCTCACCTCCCTTGTTCAGGAGGTCATTTTTTGAAAAATAATTCAACCTAATCAACCGTTGACTTCTTTGGAAATGGCAGCAAACAAATCCAGATGTCATTCTCACACAACTGCAGCTGAGCCATGCTGGCTCCTCGTGCCCAGGTTGCTGGTTCTCTGGTCCCAGCTGGGGACCGCCCATGTCCCCTGCCACGTTCAGCCTATCTGTTCAGCCTGTCAAGGGCCTATATGGACAGCACCTCAGAGGCGATCAGCCTGTCCTCTGTGTTCCCCACCCTCCAACACACACTCACACACACATTCAGAAGGACTGGATCTGGTTAACTTCACTCTTATGCTCCCTCCTGTGTCTACAAATGAGATTCAGAACAATATCAAATTTCTCAAGAATAATACATGGGTTGCTAGAAGACAAGAAAAAAACTCAGAATATATATTTCCCATGATGTATTTGAAAACTGCTTGAGAATTTCCTCTAGCAAAATGAAGAAATAAACCAGGAACAGGAAAACATGGAATACAGGAAATGGTGGATCCAATTGAGGAGTACAAAAGAGAGATTCTGGGATGAACGATGGGCAGGAGGCCTTAAGAACAACTGGTCCTTTGCAGCTGTAGGTGGAATTGGAAAGCTAAAAAAAAAAAAAAAAAAAAAAAGAACTGGTCCACGTCAGATCGTCAGATGAGCCCTGGAAGAGATGTCTCCAGAGAAAAAGAAGGTTTGATAGAAAACCTGATATGATGGCACATGGGTGGGTAGATATATTTATTATATTACTACATCTTATACATATATAATTATATATATAAAAATAAAACAATTTTAAGATTATATGCATGTACACACACACACATATCTGGTAGATAGGGTAAAAAATTTTTTTAAAAAAGGTAATTACAAATTCCAGCGAAATGACAAAATATTCAAGAAAAGACACATTACTTGTAATTTACTACTTGACTATACAGCAAGGCGTATTTACTCATTCCTAATTGCTGCAGTACTGAATATTCATTTAACAAAAGTGATTTAACTAGAGTGATGAGAGTTTTTAAAGAATGAGGGAAGGCCGGGCGTGGTGGCTCACGCCTGTAATCCTAGCACTCTGGGAGGCCGAGGCGGGCGGATCACTCAAGGTCAGGAGTTCGAAACCAGCTCTGAGCAAGAGTGAGACCCCGTCTCTACTAAAAATAGAAAGAAATTAATTGGCCAACTAAAAATATATAGAAAAAATTAGCCAGGCATGGTGGCACATGCCT